>OZ010713.1:31941504-32023303 GCA_963932345.1 Ophion ventricosus | reverse complement strand
CTTTTGGACGTATCGGTGCCGATCTTATTCCTTGGTCTAATTTATCCCGCAGACTTTCGATTGGCTGTAAGTCGGGGGATTGAGGTGAAGGATGCAAGACTTTTGAATAAGTATACGGCAAGTATTCTTGTACAATTCGAGCTCTATGCTTCGGATTATTGTCTTGAGGAAATTTAAAAGTTTTATCGGTCCCCATCTGCACAGTACTTGCATTAAATTAAAAAAAAATAAGTCCATGTACTTGTTTTTGTCCATACCTTCAATAAAAACGAATTTTCCCACCCCAGCAGTTCAAATACAACCCCAGACGTGCACACTCCCGCCGCTGTGCTTAAACGTATCAAAGTGCAGCAAGGTGATGATCACGAACACACTTCTAAATTATGTTCGAACTCTCTGCATTGTGAAGAAAAAATCGAAGACCTCAAAATGATAATGTGATTCCTTTAATCTCCGAATTTTGATCCCATCGAAATTCTGTAAGTGGAACTTGATCGCCGAGTCAGAAAAATCTGTCCGACCTCTCAGGAACATTTTAAGATATCCTCCAAATACCATAGAGTGAAATAACATATACGGTTTTCGAAAAACTCGTAGAATGGATGACGTGACAGATACAAAAATGTGATACGATGAAAAGAAAGTTTGAGTTTTGAAGTCAGTATTGGTTCTAATTCGTGAGATCTCCCATTTTTATTAGCTCCGATCGCAAACTGAATAAAACGTATTCATTTTCTTCATTATAATAAGTGATTTATGAAGACTTTTGACCGATTAATTCAGCGCGTATGTATCCTCTGAATATAAATATATATATATTCTCGCTGTACCCGGCATGCGTTGCAATGCCACGCAAAGAAAGGAAGTGTTTGTGTTTTAATTCTGTCTATTGAAGTTCTTTTCGATACATAATGTTTTTTGTTTTCCCGTTTGGTGTATACACGAATAAATCAGAACGTTGAAATCATAAATCAGAACGTTGATTGTCATTGCAAATGCAAGTCTCGCGAGAAACTGCGAACATTTGAATTCGCATGGCATATCAGTCGGAATCATTGGGGTGCGTGGCAACAGTACATCATGTCCTCTAAATTTCCCATTTAAAATTCTAGCTTCGATGCGATATTATTCATCGTTTTTTTCACTGAAAGCCTGGTACCCCTGCAAAATCGTGGTAGATTTATGTTTCGGAGAAGAATGATAGGCTCGCGAATTTTCATTGTTAAAACATGCGGTGGCATGCCTGATAAATCAAGTGAATTCAAAAATTCAGTTGGATAATTGATAACTCTTGACTCATTAGAGCATCGATGGACTTATACGTTTTCGCTTCGCCTGGTATTTCGTTTTGAATGCTGAAATTGATTACATTCACGTCGTTGTTTTTTTTTTTGGCTGCTAATATAGCACGTGCACTGAGCCACTGATTATTTTTCTAATTCTGTGCGATATTTCGGAAAACTTTCTGAGTCAATTCGTCTGTTGTTTGTGTGATTTTAAAGAAGTTTGTTGGCAATGTGATACATTGTATGGATTCTTCTATTGTCATTTTCCCATTCCCAATATCCAACAATTTTTTTGTGAAACGTTCAGCGGATGCATCGTGTTGCAGTTGTTCGTGGATATTGGTATTCAAAGTCTTCTTTCTATATAAAAAGTGAATATTTCTCTGTTTGTCCCGTATGCGTTCCTATACCATTCATCCGATTGCGGTTAAACTTTGGTGAGTTGTATGCATGCCCGCGATTTTTTCTGACCTAGTAGAACCAATCATTAAATGGGTAAAAATCGGAAGTGGAATGCTGTATATGAGTTGCGTCGTTTTTTAAAAAACCATTACAACTGCTACTCAGTCTATTCACTATACATTCAGAATGACTTATATCAGCCTTAAAAAAATCCGTTAAGGAGGTTGGAAATTATTACATATAGTACACCTTTTTCTACATTGATCGTGGCGTGATCGTGTATTCCACAATTCAATACCCTCGCTTTCACGACCAAACAAACAACAACGAATCAGGCTCTACTAATCCCACGTTTCTCGTATGAAAAAATGAACACCGGTCTTTTTATTTTCATGTGAATCATGTGATTTAGAATATATAAATTTCCTTCAAACGAAAAAAAAAATTGATACTTGATCCATGCATCACCTTCGAAGTAATGGCTATACTCAGGAAACGATAGGACCGTCACATTATTGATCATTTTGTAAAGATAATTTTTTGACACCCCCATACTTTGTTTTTTTTTCTATTGTACAGTTTTTTGGCATAGAGTATTACGTGGATGCCGAATTATTTTGGCCAAAGTTGCATACACAAAAACATGCGTGCGTGCACACATATGCACACACACACACTCGCGGGCGCACGTACATATATTGCAGCTCCCATTGATCATGTCGCATGGCACTCATCAAAATTCTTTCCATTTTGATTTTAACATCAATTCGACTGACATCGGCGAATTTGACCAAAATGAAGTTGTTTTGTACTTCCCTCAAATATTCGTGTCTAAATATTTTCGTCTAAGCTACTTTGGAGGCCGACCCTTTCGTTCGAGAGGAGAATTTCAGTTTACTCTCAGAAGCAACTTTGAAAACTCGACGAATTTAAGGATATAAAAAGGAACTACTCGTATATCTATACCCATATCTGTCTGGATATCGGATGACATGCAAGATGCCGCGAGAGTTTTACAAAGAACTTGCATATGAAGAAGTTGTATTATGGTATGCGAAACAAGCGCCGATAACATTTTAAATGAATTGACACGTGAAATATTCCCTCTAATATATATATATAGTGTTCGCATTGAAAACCGCTGTTCGGCTGTATCAGACTTGGAATTTTATACTTTAGTGCGGACAGATGTCGCTTATGTTACCGTGAAGGGTGCCACCGTACCAGTCATTTCTAGCCAAAAAAGCTATATTTAGTTGAGAAACGTGTCTCGAACGAGCAAGTTCAAAAGAGACAGTGACAAGTTATTTTTCCAATGTATACTTTTGCACTACTTCAATTTGGAAAGAGCAACTGGCTTATGGTGAGTCTACGCTATCTGAAACATTGTGTAGAGACTTGTTTCGACGTTTCAAAAGGGGCGGCGGGGACCCTTGTGACAAGCAACGACCAAGTCAGTGAATAGAATTTGCAGATATCGAATTGTAAAGTTTGCTGGATGAAAACTCTTCTCTAACACTCGAAGATTTGGTTGAACAGCTCAATGTTAACAAGTTAACAGTCAGTCCTGACATTTGCATGGCATGGGGAAGATACAGAAGGAAGGGCAATGGCTGCAACACGTGTTGAACGAGAACACCATTGCGAATCAACTAAACATCACCTATTCTTTGCTCGCGAGGGACAAAAAAAATGTCTTATGATGTAACTGGGACTGAAAAACAGATTTATTTCGACAACCCCAAACGCAGAAAATGATGGTTCGATTCTGGTTCATAATTATCATCGACGCGAGAGCCATGCTGTGTGTCTGGTGAGATATGGAGGAGGAAATTCTTTATGAGTTCTTAAACTTAAAGATACGGTTTTTGCTGAACGATACCAATAGCAATGGGAGCATTTTAACGAAGATCTTATTGGATAAAGCCCATCAGTAGCATCAAATCGCCGAAAGGTGATTCTGCTGCACGTCAACCTTCGGCCCAACATTGCATTGGCCGGAAAACAGTCGCAGCCGAGCCTTATTTTTTGCGTGGAAACCTCAAGATCTCCGATTCTTTTGCTCTTTTGCAGGATTTTAGGAAAAGGATTACAAGCCTTTTGTTTCAGTACAATTTATATTCTTCATTTATTCTAAGAACATTCAAGTCACGATGCTAGGCTTATATTCTACACGATTTTGCTTTATCAATACGACTAGAGTCACTGAACTACACTCTACAAATGGAAGTTGCCCCGCTGGTAGAGGGTAGGGACGCACTTTGCGCGCTGGCCGTCGAATTTACCTTCACCGCTAATCGTCTTCAGCGCTCCCGTAGCTCTCTCGATCGTTCGGTGCTGGACTTTGGGGGATCTTTGGGTTCTTTATGCTTCGAGCTGAATTCGAGCTTTATGCTTAGAATTATTGTTTTAATGGAATTTAAAAGCTTCATCGATCCCCATCTGCACAGCACTTGGCATTAAATTTTCTTTCAATAAGGCCATGCATAATACTTGTTTTTGTCCGTACCTTCAATAAAAACTCATTTTCCCATCCCAGTAGTTGAAATACAACCCCAGACGTGCACACTCCCGCCGCTGGGCTTAAACGTAGCCCGCAAATTTATCGGGTCCACCTCTGCATTACGTTTCCGCTACACCGTAGCTGCCCATTGGACCCAAAAATATTAAATTTACCCTCGTCACAAAAGATAACATTGTCCCATCATGTTTCGTCCTTGCTACTGAATGCTTTTGAGAATCGTACTCGCCTTCATCGATTCACTTCGTTTATGAAGTGAATCGATGCTTTTTTCTAGCTACTCGGCCATTTCAACCATTTTCTTTTAACGTGCGCCGGAACGTTTGTGGGTGACCACTTTTTCCGGTTTCTTGAGAAATTTAAATCCCTAAACTTGTCTGCGTTTTCTTATACTTAATATTTGCGGCCGGCCACTTCGTGGTATAGATAGAATGAGATTTTCTCTATTAAACATTTTCACTACGTCTGCAATAGTACTTTTACTTAATTTTTTTTGGGTTCTTTTTGGGTTTTCGGCCCTTTTTCGGATTGAAGTTTCCTTTGATTCTGGCCATATTTTCATTTTATATATGCCCTGTAAAATTTTGATTTTTCCACTCCACCAAGTTACAAAGTTTTCGTCATTGTTGTTAAAGCCGCTATCGCCAGAGCTCCAATAATAGCATCTCAAGCGCTTTCCAAAGACTTTTTGATCGTTCTTCAAGCATACCTCTATATTCCCATGTCTCTCTTATATGCCTATCACAACGGAAGATTGTGTCACCCGCGCCAAAAACCGCATTCGATCAGGGGAGTTGGGGGCCTTTGATACAAGGGGTTCATAGAAACAGTTGTCATAAAATAAAAACTAAACACAGTCTCGCACACTCGCGACAAAAATTTCGTCCTCACCTGCAGACGTGGTTTTACCCTATCGAATTTCGTGTATGAGCTACATTTTACGTTAAATGGTAAGGGCATATCTTTTACAATCTTATACAACAGTGTGTGCGTGTGTGTGTGTGTGTGTGTGTGTGCGCGTGTGCGCGTGTGTGTGCGTGTATGTGTGCGTGTGCGCGCGCGTGTGCGCGTGTGCTAGTGCATGTGCGCGTGTGCTAGTGCGTGTACGCGCGTCTGTGTGCGTGCGCATATGTGTGTGTGTTTTTTTCTATTTTATTTTTTATTTTTCCTATTTATAAGTTAATGTTAATGATAAAACTTAATAAAACTTACGCGAATGCAGAAACACTTTGATATTAGGTTAATAAAAAAAAACACGAAAAAACGTAATTCTTATAGAAAAATTGGATTAAACCTAAGTTCACTTACTGTGCTAAATACTATAACATGATAATTATGAATAACTATTATAAAGAATTATGAAACTAGTTTTTTCTAATGATTATTTTAGGTATTCTACATAAAAGAGGCGTACTTTAGAGTACGAATCAAGTGTGTCAATGTGCCCCGTATAGTTTGATACGAATATCGATCGACACAAAAACAGGTAATAACTGTTTTACCTTGCAAATCTAAGTTGAAATTATTTCTAGGAATTTGACTTGGATATACACTGAACGCGTACAAATAGTTTTTTTTTAAATTATCATCCATCTTGGTACTTTTTTCCGGTTGAAAAAAAATCATATCAATCTGCCCTCACTCCGCCTATAATGTTACCCATGTAACCTTCCTGAATTTACCCAGTTCGTTGCGATCGGATCACTATTCGCCGAGTTATTGTGCCCTGAAATTCAGCATAATTCCGTAGCGTCGTAAATATTGACCTGGTTACCAAAGTGAGCTTTCAGGGGTTTTCACGTAAGAAATACTATACTCATATACTTTTCAATTTCGCGAGAAATTATTTCTCGCACAAAGGTGATTGAATCATCATTTTCTGCTTATAAAAAAACTTTAATTTTTGTTTTTTTTTTCGATTTGGTGAGGGAGGTTCTTTTGTAGATAGTGTTTTATTATTTGTCTGGTCAGTTATTTGATTCCTCCAAATGTATAAAGAAACTTTACTAGCACACATTTTTTTTAAATCTCTAATAATGATTATGAAATTCTGTACTTTATGGCTGGCTTTTATCTTACAGATGCTGAATCAACGAAGCAACGTTTCTGTATACCTGTAACAGATTCGCAATGGAATGGACATTTTTACTTCGATAATTGAATATTCATTATGATTTTACCACTATGAGGAACATTGATTTTGAGACTTTTCTGCTGCAAAATAAAACCCGTGAAAAAATAGCCGATTCTTACAATAAGACCAACGTTCGGCACGTCAATCGTTACCCAACCGATGGTACCCGACGATAAGCTCAATGTTCAGGCGGTCTTATTGACCGATGGGTGGCCTATGGTCGAATTGAATATCGGCATAATACTGACAGCCAACCTTGGGCCAACTTCGGCATTAAACTGCATCCGACGCTTGGTAGCCCACACCAAATCCAACGTTAGGTCGATTCTATTAATCAATAACGAGCCTACGTTGACATTGAATACTGGCATTCAAAAAAATACCAGCTCTGGGCCAGTATTGGGTTTGCATTAATGCCAACAGTAGGCATTCAATTTCCTGTCAAATCCTGGCCCAATCTTGTTACTCAATGCTAAGCCTACGCTCATAAAATATGTGTAGTGGGGGAACGCCCCGAATTGCGAAGGCTTGATCGTGTTTCTGAACAGTAACGATTTTTCTTCTTCACTAGACGGACGTAGAACGCATTCATTGAGTTCATTTGCAGTCGCAAATATGCCTCTAGTCGCGGTTACTGTACGAAAAAAAGTAGAGAATTGAAGCACATAAAATTATCAGAAAGTTAGGACGGAAAAGCTTGTAAAGTAAAAAAAATGGCCAGTGAAAGTGACAATAGTCGGTCAAATACAAAGTCATCGGGAAGTGAGAATGCAGAATTCCGAGAAAATGTACAAATTCGACATGTTCAAACTGAAGATCCGTGGAACGAACGAGAATCGGAATGTAACGAAGAAAATGCTACAGTGTACAGTGAAGAAATTGGTAGTGACAATGATGATGATATTCAAGAAGTTTGGTTTAGTCCGAATGGTAAAATTTTCAGAAGCGGTGCTTTATTGATCGATCCTGTATGCAATAATGTTGCTCTACGTTTAATTCGGATCTACGACTGTATAAAAAAGTGTAAACATTGTGAAGTACGTATAAAAATGTTAAAAAGAAAAGTGCATTTTAAAAATAAAAGCTATAAATGTTAAACATTGGAATGGTGAAGTAAAATAAATAAAAAATAAACTTTATTTACAAAAACGCAATCAAACACGTGAAAAAAAAATTGGTAACCGATACGCTCTCAACAGACACAACTCGTACGATGTCGAACCACGTAGCAAAACAGTGGGCCCCGATGGGTTGCGTACATGCGCCCGATGCTCTTGCCGTATGGCGGATTCGCACATAGTGGAGGGGGACGTGGGGGAACGTACCCGCGCGAGAGCGACGCGGACTAACGTACTATCCAGTAGGTGCCTACTGTCAACCGCGACGGGTAAAATTCGAGCGAATTTGTTTTTCATATTTGTATAAGTCTGCTTTATCACAATTCCAAGTGTTTACGAAATCATTCGAGAAGGAACACGTGCATATAAAAATAGGTATACATTTTCCACAGAACACGACGTTAGTTTTTTGTATGGTTTTCAGGATGGAAAATTGTATCACCGTAGATACATTGTTCGTGGTTCTAGAGTTCGCCGAAAACAACGACGAAAATTTGTTTGGGTGTCGCTTTTGCTGCAGTCGCTCATGAAGAATCGACAACCCGTAAAACATTGAGCATAGAGTTGCCTATAAGAAATTTGGAGGATATTTTGTTATTTTACGGCGAGCTCAATAATAACGAGGAAAAAAATATACTTTGGTAAGCTTTACAGATATACACATTTTGTCGCTCGACGTAAAACGTACAAATATGCACAATTATAAGTCATTTTTTCCAGAGACTACGCCACTACGTCATAGCGGGATCAAAATCCTGGAAGGATAACATCGGAAAAATTACGAATGCCGTCATAGGCAAGCCCGTGCAAATAAAATACAGCGGATGCAGACGGAGAACAAAATTGTGCGAACCGAAGCTCAATTTCAGTACTACGGCGACATCGCAATGGATAAGAGGTACCTTAAAAGTATTCAACGTGAAATATTCTCACTAAAATATTAAAAAGCACAATAAAAATGGATAATTTAACGTTTGAGAGTTCCCGCAAGAAAAATTTACCGATAGCACTGAGTCTCTGCAAATTTCGTCGATATTCAGTCGTTGTTTAGCAGGAGCAAGTTACCGCGAAGGAGGTCGACGGGACCAAACAAATAAGAATGGATAACTTTGTTATTATTTAACACATGTTCTTTGGATTTGTATAGATTATATTTTTCTGGTCTTTTGTAATCTAATTGGGTTTCGTTAAGCTATCGAAGTTCTATTTAATTCTTATTTTCCAGCTATGCGAATCTTTATTTAATGTATGTAGTATCCGCATTTTTCTGTAATTCTCATGAACAAAGTATCGAAATTTTTATTTAAAATTTATACTATAATTTTCATATGATATTTGTTGATAAGCGATCTTTATTTTTATTACATACTTGTTCAAATTGTTATCTTATTTCCATTGTCGTACGATCTGAATACAAAATAAATAAATGAATGACATTTAATACACATTATAAACATATTACTGTGCAGCATGCAAACATTCCCTCCGACGATTGGCAAATGGTTGGCGCTGGTATCGGGCAACGGTTGGTTGAATATCTTAATTACAGGTCGGCCTACGCTTTGTAAACAACGTTGGGCCAGTTCCGAAAGCAATGCTGGGCCATGCACCGGAGCCAAGGCTGGGTCCGCTTTGCCACCAACTCTTGGTCAGGTTTGGCACCAACGCTAGGCCAACGCTGTTTGTCAACTCTAGGACCGATGTAACATTTCGTGCTTGATCCAACGGTCGCCCAGTATTTGTAACAATTGTTGGCCAGACCTCGAGCATAGTTGGCGCAGTACTGGGCGGGTGCTGGGCCTTTTGTAATTTTTTTCATGGGAACTTAAACTTTTCTAACTAAGTATATTTTTTTCCATTAACTTCTGATACCTATCACGTTAACAAGACGTTTGACCCAACTGAAATGATTCTACAAATCATACTGAAATATGGGTTTCAATGTTCTCACACCCGTTTCACGCAATTGTGAGTATCATACCGTATTATTGAAATTCGGAAAACGGTTGGCGGAAAACGCTTCTAAAGCCAAGCGAAAATGGAACAATGCAACGACGTTGGATCGTAGAGAAATAATGGAAAATGCTTTTATAAGACTGCATAACGAAAATGGAAGTAAGGTGAGAGAAAGAGAGACAGAAAGTCATGTTAGCAACCACTTGGGAAAGGCGAAGGGAAAGACAAGCGTTTTCTTCTTTGTATCTTGCTTAGAGCTGTACGGAACGATGTTTTTCCAACTTTTTACGAGAACACTTCCAAGACTGCCGTGAACGGACCCGTAGAAAACCGGTGGCCCGTACAGTATAATAAGAAAAGAGTGAAGTGCACCTCTATGTCGCTCCGAACTGCCACGGCAAATACTATTTCGTAGATGTGGCGGCAAGTGCCGAAAGAAAAAGAAGAATCAGGATGGTGAAGACGCACATCAAAGTCAAAAGATATGACGGAAAAAAAATCCGCACAATCACAACACCCCTCATATCTTTTCATATAAATATAATACGTATACAAATTGTCTTTGCTCAATTTTTTCTTTGAAATGTAAACAACTTGAAAATCTATGCGACTACAGTAGTTGATGACACCTGTCTGGTTTATAACAAATTTCCGGCTGAAATAGCGGTACAATTTCTTTTTTACGACCTGTTAGTAATTAGTAATTTTTAGTTTAAGGGATACAACTTTATGACTTTTCGGATAGGCATTGGGGGCATTCATCTATCTGTGCATAGATGTAAAACGTGATTGCTAATTATAGCATTAACGCGAGGACGAATGTTGAGAATCGGTTGTTCATTTGTTCTATCATGTGAGAAATATTTATGAAGAGGTTAAACATTCTCATAAGTATCAAGATTATTAACAAAATTGTTCCATAAATACGCAAATGCTCGTTTTCGGTCCATTCTGTAAATTCAATTATTTTCTTCGACCTACTTCTGTCCTATTTTGTTCTCAATGCTACCTGGTTATGCCAACGAGATTACGGATCATTCGGTCTTCTTATACTTCTCGCTCACGCCTGACCAACTGTCTGACCAATAAGGGCCGTTACTACTTACCGAGAGTTCTCACGTTCACTCTACGTTTTCTCATGTCGATTTTCCACAAACTACTCAAGTCGCCCTGTTTCTTATTCTCTTCCTCGCTCTTGCTCTATTGATCTTGTCTACGGGTACTGCAGTAGTAAGCTATCCACTGGAAGGCGGCTTAATAAACATCCCGCGGAAAGAAATGAGGTATATTACGATTCCCTGCGATCTGTTTCATCGTGAGTCACCTCTCGAACCAATTCGGGACTTTCGTCGAGTTCTAGTTTCTCAAAGCATATCGGTTGAAATAAAGGGTCACGGTTGGACAAAAAAGGGATGACATAAAAAGCAACCATTGAGTTATTGAATATTTCAAACATTCCGGATTTTCTATTCAAAATTTTTCTTGCTCACAAAGTTGCGTCGAGGCGAAAAAATCTTTGGAAATATTTAAGTACTGAATATTGAAACATCCAACTTCACACCAATATGGTCGTCGAGATATCAATTCAGGACCTCTTATCAACACTGGATTTGAGGTGAATCGTCGAATAATAGTAGTGATGCGTCTACTAGGCGTTGGGCGCGACGGAATAAATTTATTCTGCAATTTAATGGATATTTGTGATGGTCTAAGTGAGCAATGTTATCAGAACATTGTTGAGCATTTGCACACAGCTGCTAAAAGTGTGTTCGAATATTACAAAAAAAGCCGCGAGCGAAGAGAAGGAAGAAAATTCGAAACGTGATCGACCGGCGGATGAACTGAAAGTGTCAGGTAACGGATCGTGGAAGAAGCGAGGCTTCAAATATTTATTTGGAGTAACGACTCTTATCCATTATTATTCCGGAAAAGTTATGGATCTGGTTATCAAGAGCAGTTATTGCCAAGGTTACTCAGCGTGGAAAAACAAAACTGACACCGTTGAATATCAGGATTGGTATGCTGTACATGAAGAAGAATGTGATAGCAACCATGAAGGCTCGGAGGAAAGATGGAGGTGGATTCAATTATTGATATGTTTTTGAGGTCATTGACACTGTTCGCCGTAAGGTATCTCAATTATAATGGAGATGGTGACTTAAAAATGTTCAAAGCAATACTTGACAAGCTACTCTATGGTAAAAATTTTGAGATAAAAAAAAGCGAATGCATAGGACATGTTAAGAAAAGAATGGGTACGCGATTGAGAAATAAAAAAAAACCTATAATCTTGGACGAAGAGAAGCAGAAAAATTAACAGATGATCTTATACGAAAATCGATGACGCATTATAGATCGGCTATTTATCGAAATGTGGAAAGTGTAGAAAATATGAAAAAAGCTATTATGGCTACGATTCATCATTTATGTTCAACCGACGAGAATCCCAGACACGAGAACTGCCCGCCAGGAGCCGATAATTTGTGCAAGTGGCAAAAAGCTCAGGCTACTGGTGAAGCTTTCAAACACCATGCGCCTCTCCATCCTGATGTCCAGAAGCATCTCATGCCGATATAGACGGATTTATCCAATCATGATCTATTGGCGAGATGATTGGGTGGCCACACGCAAAATGCAAATGTAAGTTCCAACTCTACCGTATGGCGCTTAGCTCCGAAACATTTGCATTCAGGCGTGAGCGTTATCGAAATTGCAGCTTATATTGCAGCCAGCAATTCAACGAGGGGAATTCGGCAATTGTAAGAATTATGAGCGCTCTGGACTTTAGCATTGGGAGGCAATCGAAGTAATCGCAGCTCCCTATTGTTCAAAGAGTGTCGCAAAGCTCGTAGAGAGCAGCAGCTGTAGGAAAAGCTTTTCTACGAGGAAGCCGAAGGAGTCCAGTGCGGCGCTGGAATCGCTGATTAGCCGGTAAGACATAAAAATCATGAAATTGTCCCTTGTTGAAACTTTGAGCACGTTTTTCGTAAAACTGTATTTTTCTCAACTGCTCGGGTGATTACGCAAAAACTATTCAACCGATTTTGATACAATTTCTCACACATCTTCCTTATACCAGCAGTTTGTCGGTGAGTCTAAATAATATTTTAATTCCAAAAACAAAACGTCCTTTTGCCCTTAAATATTGCAAAAACCTGAGTGCGAGAGAGAGAGAGAGAGAGAGAGAGAGAGAGAGAGAGAGAGAGAGAGAGGATAGAGGGAGGGAGAGGGAGAGAGAGAGGGACAGGGACAAAGAGAGAGAGGTCACGTTGCGTATGCACTTGAGCCATCGCTCCATGCAGAAATTTCATTAAGCGAGAGTCATGGCCAGTTCACGCTAGCTCAAAGCTACAATTATACCCTAGAGCTTAAAATGAAAATTACATTGCTATCGATTCATTCGTTCTCATCAGCCGGTGCGAACATATTTTATTCCGAGCGAGACTTTATTTTCAAACTTCCTGTTTATTGACAGAATGAAGCTCTTATGGGTAGGCATATATTCGGTCGATACTATGTGGTATCAACAAAGCCAGACTTGGTTTCAGCGTTTCAGTTTTACTGAGGTATGCGAGCTAGTTGGTACTCCAACTGCTAGAGGGGCAGGCATCTACGGTCTGTTAAAAGCATTAAAGCCGTTAAAGAGTCGGTTCGAACGCAAGCAGGTAGCGGGACCCTTCTGCTGAGATGCTTTGTATAGAGAGCGTTGGTCGTCATAGGACCGTGGTGACAGACAAACTGTTATTGTCCGAAAATTACGTCGTAAAAAGATACTTGGGCGAAAGAAAATTTGAACCGCAATTTGGACGACGTAATTTTTTCGGACGAATCTTTTTTCGGGCGCGTTCTCCCATCAGTCATACCTGGGCTACCCATACCAATAGACACCAAAGATCTGGAACAACTGGACGACTTATTAACAATAAAGCATCATGGTTTATATCATGTAGGGTGTGTGTGTATTTTTTTTCTTCAATGTCTTCTCCCGAATAGTTTTTGAATTTCGCCGTACTCGCTCTTGTCAAGCCTACTGTATATGGCGAAATGTGTTCTAATTTAGCGTCACATCGATACCCGTGCAGAAATTTCTCGCGGAATACCCAGATCCTACCATATCCCTATAGGGATGTGATAGGGCCTCCGCACGTGGTAAGTCCACTGTGGAATTCAAGTGGATTGTCTGTTATTTCCCGATTTACGCCGTTTGACAATTCCTTGTTTAAAATTTTCAACCGGAATTTGTTGGTTCTCTGAAGAAAAAATATCCTTTCGTGATCCCTTGCACAAATTAGTTGGGGGTCCCAAAATGCACCGACATCGCTGTAGGAATTGGTTACGGCCACCGTACACAGGGATTCCTCATTGGGGTCTAATTGGATTCTGCACTATTCCCCGATTAATGTAGTTTGAGAATTCCTACCATGTTCGAATAAAAAATATGTAAAAAGTCACAAGAAATAACTCGGCGTGTTGAAACATAACCTGCAGCTTCGTGAGCGTGCACGTGCGTGGTGATATAATGTCAAAGGACAGTTAAATAAATAAGAAACGATAATTACAGTGGATTTTCAGCGATTTTTAAGATATACTTTCTTGAGCGGTTTTCACATTTTTTAAATTGACTTATTTTGTATAACTATATATTTTTTTAGAAACTTCAACGTACAGAATGGAATCGGATCCATCAAGAATCGTATCGAATTCTGTTCGGTAATGTGAGAATGCTTTAGGATTCAAATTGGATTTTTACATTGGATTTCAATGAGAAATCCCGATTAAAATACAATGTACGAGCGTGACGTTTTAGAATAGGGATCCAATGCGATAACCCATTGGTCCCCTATCGGGAAGTATAGACAAGTATGAGACTCCAATTGGATACCTATGATTATTTCTGCACGGATACAGCGCATCCCATGAAAAAATTACCAACACAAACAATACGGCCGATGTCTGGTCCAGTACTGGCTAACCGATTGTGGGCAACCAGTGTTGGCACAACGTTGAGACAATGGTTCTTTCAAAAGCCTGGCATCCAGCATAATGCCAATGTCGGGACAGATCCGGTTAACGACCGAGAGCCGACTGTTGGCGTAACCTCATGGAGCCAACCGTGGACCAGTACTTTTCGCCTTTAATTGTCCTACGCTCATATATAATACCGGCATCCGGTATTATACCAATATCGGGCCAGCTTCGGCTACCACCGGAGAGCCGACTTTTGGGATAGAATACTGGAGCCGACTGTGGGCCAGTATTGTCCGCCTTTCATTTCCCTACGTATATTTCTAAGACCGGCATACATCAATATGCCAACGTCGGGAAGGTGTCGACTAACGACAAAGAATCGACAATTCGCGTGGATAGCTCGGACCGACCATGGGCCAGTAACATTCCCCGTTAAATATCCTATGCTGCTGCTCGCGAATCGCCATTCTGTGTCGTGGGTGAATAAACAGTTACAGTCCATCGTCGACTTTTCTTGCGATACTTAACTATTTTTTTCGTATATTTCTAACGTATTTCCAAAACGAATGAAGTAAAATGATATGCTAAACTTCAAAAAGCGCGAAAAAATGTGTTAGGAATCGAACCATTGCGTGTCTCGTGCGGAGTGTGTCGTCTTAACCTCAATCGCTCAGTCGGCGTTACCGTGTGTTTGCGAAAGTGTGACCCGAAAAAAGACACGTTCAGACTATTTTAACCTATAAAAATTAGATATAAAATGAAGTGTAAAAATATAACAGTATTTCGAAATGTACGGTATACGCGAAACAACGAGTTCTTGAATCGTACAATTTGAGAAAGACGATCAACGGGAAAAAACGTTATCGAGTTATTGCCGCGATCATGGGTGTCAACGAAAAATGAAAATATTTTTTGTCGTTATCCCGAAACGACAATCGAATTAAAAAGGATTCAGAAATTAATTGAGAGGAGTTCTATGCCTATGGAAGGATGGACTGAAGAATATCCAGGTGAGGAAATATTACACCAGTCACGTAAGTAAAATAGAACTTTGATTAACTATCTGATATTTTCAGTGTTTCAACGAATCATATTTTTTTCTTATTATGCAGGTGACCACGAATAGGGAATACGACGCCTCAAACGAGCATTGAAATGTGCAGATAGGCTAGCAAGTACCAATAATGAAAGCTTTGACACACCATGCATTGTTCCAATTTTATCACACGATAGCATATCCGCATGCCCCAGAGTGCAAATGCATGAATCAGCCGATATGAACATAACGAAAATTTACAGTATGATACTTGATTTTTTATGGTTTCTTTGATTTATTGTGCAATACATTTATGATGATGATAATGTATACATCCCTATATTATTAGATAACGCGATAACTCGTTAAACCGAATTTTTTTTTGAAAACTCTGCGTCAATTACACTTCAACCACTGATACTACAAAATGATATGGGTACGATTGGAAAAGTCAAATAAAATGCAATAAAGATAGTAAAAATGAACATAGTTGTATAAAGGAGTATATAATAAAAAGTGACGACAAAATTCTGTTTTCATAATTGATGTTAGATATTTAACTTTGCAGATGAATTCAGACATTTCATACAGGAGAAATTCGAGAAACTCGAAATAAAATTATCGCGAAACATTGAAGCAGCCCAAAGAAGTATATTGAATGTTGAAACAAAAATGCGGATTTGAAATTGTCCATCCTTCAGGATTCGCGGAATCGAAATCATCAAGAGACGGACCCAAGAGGAACACTTCAAGGCGAGTTACCAATTCGAAACTTGCAGATATTTTTGGAATTTGAAGCCCTCCGAGAAAGAAACCCCGAAAAACAAAATGCTTTGGTAAGTAAAAAACCATATTTTCGGTCTAAATAACATGTTCATTTTTCACCATAAATAATTCGCCAGATTTTTCCGCATTTTTTACTCCACCGTAGAATATATAACACACAACAAAATTCAAAAGATAGCATTAAATAATTTGAATTTTAGTAAAAAGTAAAAAAATTGCGAGGAATCGTATTTTCGTTTAAATACAACGAAGACGAAATTTTAATTTTCTATTATCCGCAAATCACGATATTTTTCCGCAATTTTCTATTGTTGAATTTCCTATTATCCGCAGTTTGCGATATTTTTCCGTAATTTTCATTTATAGAATTTAAAATACAAGAAAAAATTCAGAAAAAAATTCTGTTAAATAAATTTGAATCGAAATAAAAAATAAGGAAATCGCGAAAAATTGTACTCCATAATAAATTTGCTATGACTGTGCTACGATTGTGTGAAACGTGCTATGATTTTTGTTGCAGAGACGACTTCTCAATCGGCAAACTATTCGATTGTCATCAGTGAAAGAGCATATAGCAAGAACCATGTATAGCATCATCGCAAAACTGTAATTGCACTACACCGCCTGTGGCAGAAAAGTAAAAAAATACAGACGGAAAATGCAATTTCAGTGCGACTATGACTTTTCATATAATACAAGATATATGACGCAAAATATATGTATATGACTGTTAAACTGATATCGAAAATTAAAAAGCTGAATAAATAAGGCTAATCTTTTTTTCTGGATGTTTCAGCTTTGATACTCGAAAAATTCGAGGGACACAATGAACCGTTGGATATACTTCCGATTTTAAGCCTGTGCTTGACCGGAGCCGTTGATAGAGAAGGGGGTCACGCCAAAAGAAACATCATCAATTCGAATAACAATGTGTAATTCCCATCCGATCCCTTATGTTTCCACATATATCAGTATTGAAGTTTTTCATTTTTCATCAATATTTGATTTTCAGAATAATTTTCACATTTTAATTTTTTAATTTTTTTAAAAATTTTATTTGTGACAATTCTAATTATCGTATTATGTTATTATTATGGTTATTTATACTCAATACTCTCTCATACCAACATTCACCTGCTTGAATAATAAAATATAATATTTATATTTGAATTGAATAATAATAAATTATAATATTCATGTAATCCCGAAAAAGTATTGTATTAATTGCTGCATACTTCCATATATATTAACAAAAAACTAACATTATATAATATTGGTCGAAACTCGGAGCATTATCGAATGAATGTTGATAATGGACCAGACCAACGTTGGTATCATATCGGCTAGAACTTGGGCCAACGTTGGCACAAGTGCCGGGTCTGTTTTAATACTAACGCTGGCACAGTATTAGCTGAAACTTGCACCGACCTTGGCACGAGCGTCGGGACGAATACTGGTATGATATTGGCTGTAACTTGGGCCAACCTTGGCACTAGTGTCGGGCCTGTTTTAAGATCAATGTTGGTACGATATCGGTAGCCAATCTTGGCCCAAGAATATAATTTCGACAGTGGTACATTTGGACCGTGACTTATGCCAGGGAATATCCGTCCATCCAGTAGAGGCGATGCAGTACTGTGCTAGTGTCGAACCAGTTGTAATTTTTTTCATCGGACACTACTCCAACATCAGCAACGTCGTATGATCGGCCTTAGTGAGGCGGAGAAGTATAGATATATTTACTGGTATCTCAGTGATGTCACCACGCGATCACGGCATATCCAGCAGCCGTTAGGCTCTAAAAAAATCTTGGCTTCAAGCCGCCCATAAGAACTGTGCTTCTATGCAAGTCTAGCTTCGTTGTTATGAGCTAAGGGAATATGCATTCTCATTTCCGAATTTCTATTGAAAAAATTCTGTCCTCTTGTCGGGTAAATAGAATTATTATTTGCCACTGAAAATATAAGTGTAAAATTCGGGGTCACTTAAAATTAATATAATTTTTCTTTGGCCAATATTTTACTATTTGCATAAGAAAACTCATTGAAAAAATGTACATAAAAATATTTGTTCAACGGTTACTTAACAAACTATAAATATCTACAAAGCATATCTCGTTTGCGATCAATTTTTTGTTTTCGACGAAGATAGTCTTTATTTTTTAACGTACTTGTATTTTTCGTTTGGAAAAATGTTCGCAGTGGCGCTGGTATTCTTTCCCGTGGTATGGGAGAAAATAATATGAAAGCCCTACCTATATACATCTTTTCCGCTTTACCAGAGACAGTAATTGCATCCCAGTCACTTGCTACCACTTTTTTCCCGCTTTTACTCCTTTTGGATCTATAAATTTTCATTTTTGCTGCGCCTCGATCTATCACGAATCTCGAACACTAATGGTTTACATCCCGACACGATGCTTGTCGGAACGCAAATAAAATATGTTCCGTTCTTCCTCCTGGCCGCCACGAACAAGTTTTCAGTCGACGTATCGACGTGGCGAGCTTCACACCGCCCTAACCCTGCGCTCCGTTTCTACGAGCAGATTTTTTTATTCGATTTATTCTTTTTCTACGTTCACGACATTGTCGACGACGTACTTTAACCTTTTCCCCGCCTGATCGTTCTTCTGGCGCATAGCTAAAACCTCGGCTGACGCAATTCTCCTTTCTCTAAACCCTTATCGCTCACTTTCCCTCTTTCCTTCTGATTTTGAGTGACAACGTAACAATCTCAACCCTGCTTTTGCACGATACGCTTAAGAATACGTATAAATGGCGCTCGTTCCGGTGTCGCTTTTAAAAAGGTTACCGGTCAATATCCATCGGAAACTATATAGATAATATATTTATTTGTTCAAACTCGGGTTTTTAACTCTACGATATATTCTTATTTCTGCGAAAAACAAAAGGTTTAAAAACTCATTATAGATTTTTATCAAGTATTGAGATGTATGCAAATTGGATATTTTGATGAAATTAAAATATTTCCAAATCGAGTTAAAAAAAAGGTAACGACCAATTCGATAATTCGATTATTTTCGTTACGGCTCAAATCTCTGCACTATAATGCATGACTTCTGCTTCCATAAATACCGCCCGAATCGAATTAAAATGTTAATCAAGAGGGCATTTCATACTCAAATATTGGGTCTATGCGTACGTAACGGAAATCGAGTAAATTTCAAACGCAAAATATATACCAAAAAAGCGATTTTACTCAACTAAATATGTTCCATTTTTTACAATAACTTTTGCCATCTTTCCGTAATCATAATTATCCCTCTTTCATAGAAGTCTTCAGATCTTTGGGCCAAGTAGTCATTCAAGTAGCTTTTGAGGATGTCCAGGGAATTGCAGATTTTATTATCAAATTGTTCTGTAGCGCCTGGCGCAAGTGATAGACTGAAGGTACTAGGTTCGGACTGTACGGTGGATGCACTGAAACATTCCACCCAAGCTGCAATAACGTTTTCCGGGGTATCAGAGAAACGTATGATTTACCGTTATCCTGGTGGAACACTACGCTCTTTCTGTTTGCCAATTCGGGCTGCTTCTGATCGATTGCTTGCGTTAATTCTGCCAGTTGTGAGCAGTTCTTAATCGAATGAATCGTTTTGTTAGGTGTCAGCAGCTCATAATAGACGATTCCTTCCCAATCCCACCAAATAAAAAGCATGCACTTTTTTGGGTGTAACCCAGCCTTTGTAACCGTCTAAGCAGCCTCTTCGAGCTTCGAACATGATCTTTTTCGACTGACATTATTTTAGACAGTCCACTTTTCATCGCAAGTAATCATTCGCTTTCAAAATGGTTCATTTTGATCGCATTGCGCTGAAAATCGCAAGCTGAAATTCGGTTTATTGTTACATCCTAGGCAATATGCAGGATGTCTCTTCCCTCCGTTATTCTCAGTATCCTCATTTGTCATGACAAATTTATTATATATATTAAGAAATCTAAGATATAACAGCGCAAACGCGTGCGATACCCTTCGTCCAAAGTTCTTCATCCGGTTGAGTTTCAACGAGAAACGAGATCGGGCTTATACACTTCAAGCAGACGTGAATAATCATTCAAGTATCCGTTCGAGCGACATGAGCTCCGATCAAGAACATGGTCCCGAACGAATATTCCACGAAGGGCCGTATCGCGTAGAACCAAACAGTGAAACCATTCTATACATCTTAGGCCAGAGAGTCTATCCAGTAAACAGATCGGTGTGATAAAACCCAGCGCACACCCGTGTCATACGAACCAAGCGGCCGCCGTCCTATCGCGAACAAGTCCGCGTCGAATTTTGGCTACGCACATCATGCGCTCAAATTAACAAAGGGAATAAAGAGCTTATTTTCCCTTCCACCACTACCATAACTTCTAAGAAAGAAAATCAAAGATCGAATCCCTCCCTACTCCCACTCTCTCGAAAATCATAAGTGAACCAAGAAGAGCCAACACGCCAAAAGTCCGAATCAGTCTTCTATCGATCTCCATCCGACTCAGTCTTCTATCGATCTTCATCCGCGTTGGTCTTCTATCGATCTCCATCCGAGTCAGTCTTCAATCAACTTCCATCCGAATAAGTCTTAATCCAGCAGTCCAACAAGTATTCCTTAATTCATTTCCATCCGAATCGATCTTCCATCGACCTTCTACGAAACAATTCAATCGTACCTCTTGAAAAGAAGTCAAGTGCATTTTTTCTAATCTTCAAAGATCCTCTATTTACACTCATATAATTTCTATCCTCGGTTCACGCCAAGTGCCATTTAAATACCCACTCGCACCGTCACTTATCTCGCGAGCGTCTCACCAACGGTTGTACCAGGGAGCGCACTAGGCCAAGAGCAAAGTCCCTTGCATTGCGAGCGACAACAAACATCCGCGCGACCGAGCGAGTGACAAACTCCCAACGAATGTAAGCTAACCATAAGTTCTTCTGTATCACACACATCGTAGCCCTAGTCACCTTAATCTGACTAGAATCTTTTAATAAATAATATCGTATCAAACGAACACAAGTCTGTCGAATTACTCCTCAATTACTTACCCATTCGCGAAAATCCTGTAATCTCACTTTTCATACACACATTCCCTTTTTACCCTTATCCCGTTCTATTGCGCTAGGCGTAGGCAACAAAGAGGGAAACAAAATATTATGCTCCCATCCCTTCCGGATGTGACACCATTATGGGGCCAGTCCACTTAGAAAATTTCAAAAAATCGATTTTTTTTACTGTTTTCGAAAGTACATACATTCAGAAATATTGTGTCAAAATTTTATGAAAATCCGAGCTCTCTAAGTTTTTTTTTTTTTACCTGATCGTCAGGACCTCATTTCGTCTACCTGAGCGATGATGAGCGTGTTCGCTCTGCAAATCGCCGCAGTTCTGAGTGCTCAAAAGAGACCAGAACCAAACGAAAGCAAGCAAGACTTGAAGAAATCGACGATGATGAGCAATCAAAAGGGATTTTGTACGGTGCAGGAATTGCCGATTGAGTTTAGGTAAGAGTTTTTCATAGTATAAACTTCAAACGCGTTTTTCTCGAAACAACGTTTTCAAAATCTAGCTCCATCGTATCTCTAAAACTAATAAACCGATTCTCTTGAAATTTGAACCACATATTGTAAACATGATTCGCAACAAGATGACCCTCGATGGTTTTAAAATTTTGATTTTTGCACTTTTTTTTTGCGAAAAACTGCGAAAAAAACGCGTTTTTTTTTTACTTTTTTCGTTTTTCATCTGCCATTTTTTATTTTTTGATAAAACTTTATATCCGAGGGTCATTTTGTAGCTGGTGTCATACTGAATCTAATGGACTTTGATGTTTTTGTTTCAGACAAGCCGTTGCCGAGTTGTGATGGAGCTACCTAACCCACCTATTTTTGAGGCGTTACGTTAAACTATAGTTTTTGTACTTAAAAATGAATAAAAATGAATTAAAAAATTTGTTTTTATGTATTTTAAGACTTTATTTATCAAGCCCAACAACTTTTATATTCATATCTTTTATAAAATCCTAAAAAAAAATCGCGAAAATAGCCTTTTTTGCGTGGCTCCGAAGTGGACTGGCCCCTTAAATTCTTTTCGCTCAGTTCGTGCGGCACCCAAAGATTGAAGTTGTTTACCATCTCAAGCTTCCGTAAATGTCTCGAAACAGTTGATAGGTCAATGTTGAGGTTATGCCCGATCTCTGTAATCGTCAAGTGCCAGTCGGAATCGATTGAAGACTTGATTTTATCAGCATCAGTAGTGACCAACTGGAGCGAGGAGCATCTTGGAGATCAAAATCTTCACAACGAAATTTCGCAAACCACTTCCAACACACACTTTCGCGTACGGCGTTGTCTCCGTACATAGCGCATATATTTTTGTGAGTCTGCAACGAGTTTTTACCTTTCCGGAAATAAAAAAGCGAAATGCATCGAAAACACACGTTTTTTCCTCCCATATTCAAAATATAATTGAACTTCCTATACGCCACGGATCTTGATGGATACGTTTTTAAATTTCGGCATAAGTTTTGGCTTTCACTTAATGTCAGACACTTCAAATGGTTGAAGCATGTGCAAGCGGAGAACAACTGCGAACGACATCTGTCGGAATTATGCATAGACCCGATATAACGTTAGCGTGGTGTGGGGACACTCAAAGCCTCGGCGTGACATTACTACCGCAATCATTCACAAACATCACGTATCACGTGAAAGGAAGTTTCAATTGTTCATTCCCACCGTATGTACGATATATTACCGACTTAATCGCCAATTTCAAGGCTCACAGCTGACCCACAAAAACACTTCTTATTTCCTAAGAACTACAATGGATGTTATATTTGGAAAGACTGTTTCTACAATGAAAATAATTGTGCGAAAATGCACTGTGCGCTACTAAACCATCAAAAGATATGTCGTAAAAATTCGAGATTCTCTGGAAATGTAATCTCTGGAAAGTGACCCCTTTAGATGACAATTTGTCACCACTTTAAACTAGTCGAATAGCTATTTCTGCATGAGAAAATTCACTCTTGAATTTTACGGAAATATATTTTAGCGGAGTATTCATTAAACATTGTATTGGAACTAAATATATTAGTAAATATCGATTCGAACACTGGCGACAAATTGTCATAGTATACTTATTCTCAAAGCACTTGGAAATTTTTTTGTGAATTACTAATATTCCACTCTCCAACATGGTTAATGCGCTGTAGAATATTAAATTCATTTACGTCAGTCTCTTGTATATTGTGCATATTTTCTTTTGAGCGTATAGTTTTACCCTATTCTCATTTATTCGACACGCATCACTTCACTATTTTCAGTTCCTGTGAAAACCTCCGGAGGCCGTTACCCACGTCCGCCCTTTCCCAACGCATTATTGTATCACATTTGCAAAAAGACACCGGGAAACTGTGAAAAATTAGTGCTGACAAACAGGTGGCATATCCTGTATTCCCGATGCCTTTTTGAAAATACAATAGTGAAAATTGCCTCCTGTTCAATAGTTGATGGGTAAGCGAGTGTTCGCGTAAGCCGTCACCCACCCAAGCAATGTCGGATCGCCAAGGCCAAGTATTGCTAAGTCCAATGCTGTTTCACATGTGGGACCGATTGCCTACAGCTCAACTTCTACTGTCGGCCTTTCACAGTAATGCATTTATAATGGCTTTTTTCTGCTTTTCCAAGTATTTTTCGGAAACTCTGTTGTCAAAATATTATATATTTCAAAGTGCAATAAGTATGCTAAAAATGGATGTGAATTGGAAACCCAGGGATAGCTCAGAGTAATGAAAATTTCAAGTGAAACGCGAGTGAGCAAACTGTACTTATTTTGAGTGTGCTCAGTACATATAGGAAGAGACAATGTAGCGTTCTCTAGCCAATTTCCAACAATCAAACTCTCCATTATCTGATGAGTATTTATTAAACTCTCCATTATCTGATGAGTATTTCTGTGTCACTTTGCCTCATACATTATACCTCCCCGAGTTCGAAGCGCTACAGAGAACAAGGAACCTCATAATGCATACACGTTCTATCACATGCTGCATGTACGATACGCACGTATGAACTCAAATGCCCTATTCATCAGTCATGTATTCACGAACAGCGAAGTGAGAATCGTTCTGGCATACATATTTTCGACCCAAAGAGCACACGCTCTCGTCACTCCCTTGAACATATATTGATCCATTTTAGCTAGATTCTATGAACTTATTATCACGTGTATTGGCAACTTTTAGTTCGAGAAAATAGTGTGCCCACCGTCATTTACTACCAATGAGCGGTTTCATATGAAGCCACCAATTATAAATAAAACAATTTATCATCATTATTATCAGACAAAAAAAACTGTTGCTGGTATTATTTTATCGTTATTTTTAATTGCTCGCTCAGTTATAACACCTCTATAAAAATGATATGGCGACACGCATTTCCGTTTACACGTCTCTCCAAAAAGAATGAAAATCGATTCTATTGAGGACTTTCAATAATATCGATATTCATATGAGGAAGCCAAGAGCCAGAAGCCGCGAGGAGGATTGAGAACCGCCGTTTTGAGAGAAAAAGAATAAAATAAATTCAATTCACCTCTCGTCTGCGTAAGACTTTCCGCGATATTGAAGTTGCAATGGGACGAAAGAAGAAAGTAAAAAAACATATGTATGTTTATATATTTTATCATCTGTAGTCTAGTTGCGACGTGCCTTTCGTCACCTATGTTTTTTTTTAAGTGCCTTTCTCTTCCATCTGGTCTTCCTTTCGTTTAACTGACAATCCGAAATTTTCATAAGGTACAACGAGCCCAAAAATTATCTTACGCAATAGGCAGAAAGAAAATGTTTTGCCAATTTTCCAGGAAAACATATCTTTGCACTATTCACCATTTATGTATTATGTTTCTAAAGTAAAACACGCGTGAAATATAGAAGAAAAGAATTTCCTAATGCTCACATTTCATGTTTATATCTGCATATATTTTTTGAGGTTGTGAAAAAGCATAGGTGTAGAATCTTTGTTTTTGACTTTTGTCGGCTATTTCATATCGCAAATTTCCACAATCTAGTGTGACCATTGCCCTTGCAATATTAAATTTCACTATACATTGTATTCACTTACAATCCATTGGTGGGCTTCATTCCAACCGCGGAGAAATTACGCCACGGAATTCGTTATCTCGGCATGGATGAGCTTTATGGTGAAATTACATACCTGGAACATCGAAAGAATACAGTGTTAGGGTTTTCAGGGCAGGGAGGCTGTCGTGAGCATATCAGTTAGCCCATGTAAATCACATTAAAAGCAGATGAGCCATATTGCGTATTCCGCGTCTAGCGAACTATCGAACGTTCTAAGATTTTCTATGTATGGTTAGTCGGTACATAGAAATTAGCTGCGATGTCAGCGTGTATTCAAGTTTTATATTTAACAAATCAAGGGCTCGTATCAAGTCGATGTTCATAAATTGCTTAATCGAAATACCTGAGTTTTTTTTACAGAGCTCCAACCAAAAATTTGAAAAGTTTGCATAAAAGGTAATGTTTTTAATTTAAAAAAGGTGGTGGTATTGTTTTTAGAAGTTAACGCTCTTTTTTTTAAATAATTCATGAAATAATGTAATGAAGATTTTTTGTTTCTAATGTTCCTTCATAAGCCCTTGGCAGCATTTAAGAACCGACCCTACAGCCGCTTTTTCTGAAAGCAATACCGTATCACATTTGAACAAGAACAGAGGGAAACAGTGGAAAGACTACCCGAGTGGAAAATACAACTCATCACCGTCTAATCTAGCCCCGAGCTAGGGAAATTATATTTAAAATCGCCACTAGCTAGCCGTTTTGGCCGCTAGCTAGTGGCCGCCAGTAACTATCCAGCCTTATAACCCTTCGTCTTCTAGTGACTGCATAAAGAAAATTAGGCGGTGACTGTATAAAAAAAAATATCACGCAGCTGTATAATATTTCTTATTTAGTCATGACCTATTTAATTTGTTCGAGTCGCTAGACGCCTGATACATTCTTTTCGCACATTATTTATATCACTGCGCAATTTTACGATTTTCTTTGTCATCTGCGAATTATGTTTATGATCTTTCCGCTGAAAATATATTAATTTATTCATATGAAATTATATCAGAAAAACGCTTTCGTGTGAGGTGGTTTCGAACCCAGTACCCCTGAATGATGAATCAATGATGCTGAACAGTGAGCCAGTTCTAGGTACTTAGTTAATTTATTAATTTCCCATCGTTTACATATGTTACCATGCAAAAAATTGCGTTATTGAGAAATCAGTAGATTAACAGATTTAAATAACATTATCGGATTGGTTACTACTTTTTTGCACTGAGAGCTATATTCATATAGAATTCAATAACCTCAAATTGTATTTGTTCAAACATTTATTCTGGCTAGTGACGAATTAATGAGCACGGTTTTACAGCAACGAATGCTATTCATTAGGGGAGACCGAGGAGGTTTATGACAACTTTTACTTTAACCCATTAACGACCAAGAATCGTAATTTTTTCTATCATTTTCAAGTCAAATTCTCATAATTAAACAATAAGAATTTTCAAATAAAAAATATCGTCCCTAGTACTTTCGAGTGTGCTCTTTCAGAATCCGGGGTTAAAATTGAGTTTTGTCCACTAGAAAAAAAAATATGGCCGCTTTTGAACAACAAAAAAACAAAAAATCGAAGACATTTTTTTTTCAATATTTTTTTTCTCATAGAAGACGCTTGAAAACCCCCCTTTTTTTCAACCATGAGTGCATAAAATGGTTGTAGTTAAATGACGTATTTTTTAAATTTGTCGTAATCAACATTTGCACCCCCAAAATGGCGTTTTTCACCCCTTGAGCGGCGCGAATAATTTCACCCTTCACGAAAATTGGTATCCCGGGGTTTTCGAGGTCGCTGATTACGATTCTGCCCTCAAAATTCAAAAATGCAAAATAGCGGATCCAATATGGCCGACTAAAAATGCAAAAACTTATTTGAATCGGATGAAATGTGGCACTCAGGGGTTTGCGAGGTCGCTGATCATAATTCTGCCCTCAAAATTTAAAAATTCAAAATGGCGGATCCAATATGGCTGACCATAAATGCAAAAACTTCTTTGAATCGGATGAAATGTGGCACTCGACGGTTTTCGAGGTCGCTGATCACGATTCTGCTCTCAAAATTAAAAAATTCAAAATGGCGGATCCAATATGGCCGACCAAAAATACAAAAACTTATTTGAATCGGATGACATGTGGCACTCAGGGGTTTTCGAGGTCGCTGATCAGAAGTCTGCCCTCAAAATTTAAAAATTCAAAATGGCGGATCCAATATGGCCGACCAAAAATGCAAAAACTTATTTAAATCGGATGAAATGTGGCACTCGGGGGTTTTCGAGGTCGCTGATCACGATTATGCCCTCAAAATTAAAAAATTCAGAATGGCGGATCCAATATGGCCGACCAAAAATGCAAATACTTATTTGAATTGGATGAAATGTGGCACTCGGGGGTTTTCGAGGTCGCTGATCACGATTCTGCCCTCAGAATTCATTTTTTTGACAAAATATGAAGAAATAAGGTTTTATTCCGATCATTTTTCAATGAGAAACTACAAGTTTGAAGCAGCAGAAATATGCACTTTTCCTCAACTGTTTATCGATTTTTGGATTTTTATGGACGAGTTGAGAATTTATAACGTATGACATTTCTATTCTGTAGTGATTTCTTGTCGAATTTATTAAATTTTTGTTAGCGAATTAAATATAATAGCGTTAGAATCAAAATATATGTTCCCTCCGAACTCTTCTAAAATTTTCGGATATTGAATGAATCATCAATAAAACAGTACTCTTTGAACTACGGTACTAAAACTTGATCATATCGGCGAAATGAGATCGGGGTATATTATGTACGAAAATCGTTTCACACTTTGAAAAGTTTCTTCCATGAAATATTCTTAGGAATATATCGTTCAAACGCTTTTAGGCTCTTTGTACATTTGTAATATATGTTATCTATACTTTGTTAGGGCGGTATTACGCAAAATCTTCTGTATCAGATCAATCTTGGGGCGAATTTCTTTGAATCATATAAATCAACTAAGTTATATCAAATCTCGACTTTTTGTTATATTTACCTACGCAATGTCACAAAAACGACTGAGACGTGCTGTTTCTCCTGATTGTGGTGATGAAACATATACCTCAGAAGATGATGAAACTGTTCTAATACCGAATCCAGACGATTCTGGTCCTTTAGACGATTCTTATTCCGATTCTGATTCTGACCGTGACGAAAAATTACCGAGTCTCACTTTTAGGAGAGCTTGAAAAAGTTACCAAGCAGATCAAGCTAAGCTGGAAAAGGATAATGAATTTCAATGGGTAAATGGTGAAAAAAGTATTCTGATAAGAGTGAAAATGAAATACTATTGTCTACGTCTGAAAAGCGTAAAATTCGAAAAAGCGAGCCAGTGGAACTGTTCGAGACTTTTTTTTCAATTGAAATGGAAGAATACATTATCGATGCATGTAAGGAAAATGGTTTTGATTTACCATTGGTCGATTTAGATACATTTATTGGAATCATCATAATGAGTTCATTCAATAAAAGAGTCTCAGAGAGATTATTGGTCAACCGATTCCTTTCTATCTTGCGAAGTAGTTGCTTCAGCAATGACTCGTACTAAGTTTGAGCAAATCAAGTCCAAATTGAAATACTCAAAGTCCAAAGACAATAATAATAACGATAAGGGGTGGCGGGTTCGAGCATTGATGAAACTATTCCAACAAAATATTCTGAAGTTTGGTATCTGGGGAACTGGTCTGTCGGTAGATAAAATGATGGCTAAATCGTATGCTAAAACTGCATTAAAACAGTTCATACGTGGGAAACCTACACGTTTTGGAATTAAATTTTGGGGCCTCTGCACTGCTGATGGGTATTTGCTGAATCTCGACATATATTGTAGAAAACATTCTGCAGTTGGAGACAAACTGACCAAATGCGCATTAGGTTCTCGCGTGGTAATGAATTTATTGAAACCATTTTTTTGAAATGACAGCTGCTGGAAAAGTTTCTGAGTATCATCTTTATTTTGATAACTTTTTCGAAATTTAGATCTTGTTGTACATTTGAAGAGATTGAAATTAAAATGCACCGGAACTGTTAGAGAGAATCGAGTACCTGAAAAAAATGTCACCGATAAGAAGTCTCCACGAGGAACATATGCAGTGAAGCATGACCAAAACAGTGGAATCAATTACATCACTGCAATGGATTCAAAATTAGTGTCGATCTTATCTACAGCTGCAGGGGTTACTCCATTATTGCCATCAAAGAGGTACAATTCGAATGAAAAAGCCAAAATCGAGACATCGTTTCCCCAAGCGTTTACAATCGGTTGTAAACGCTTGGGGACCTTTACAATCGGTTCATGGGTGGGGTTGATGTTCACGATGGACACTGTAACAACGTGCTGCCAAGTATTCGATCGAAAAAATGGACATGGGTAGTTTTTATGAGGCTTATCCAGGCCGCCATAGTAAATTCTGTGGTAATATTCAACGCAGCTGGGGAAGATAAGAAAAAAGTTGGAACTAAAGAATTTACAATGACGATAGCTAAAAGTTATATTCATCGTGGTAAAAAAAAACGGGAAAAACATAAAACGATTTCACAAAATAAACAAAAACGCTGCTCCAATTTTCCAATAAGAACGAATCTTTTCTGTGAAAACTGTAATTTATATTTTTGCAGTCCATGTTTGAAAAGAAATCACGAAAATATCTGAGTGACTGTGAGAGGCAAGGGGACTCACTATAATCAAGCACCCCATATAGTGAGAGGCAATGGGACTCACTATAAACAAGCACCCCGAATAGTGAGAGGCAAGGGGACTCACTATAAACAAGCACCCCGAATAGTGAGAGGCAACGGGACTTACTATAAACAAGCACCCCAAAGGAGACATAACTTTACCACGTCCACGCCGTTGTCTCTGGGTTGCGCTAAGGGTAAAATCATAATGTGAACTTGGAAGTAAACAAATTTTATCCACCATTTTTTATTTCATCCGATTCAAATAAGTTTTTGCATTTGGGTCGGCCATATTGGATCCGTCATTTTGAATTTCTATATTTTGAGGGCAGAATCGTGATCAGCGACCTCGAAAAACCCCCGAGTGCCACTTTTCATCCGATTCAAATAAGTTTTTGCATTTTTGGTCGGCCATAGTGGATCCGCCATTTTGAATTTTTGAATTTTGAGGGCAGAATCGTAATCAGCGACCTCGAAAACCCCGGGATACCAATTTTCGTGAAGGTCCGATTTTGTTTTTTTTTTTACGCGAAGCGTGAAATTTTTCTCGCCGCTCAAGGGGTGAAAAACGCCATTTTGGGGGTGAAAATGTTGATTACGACAAATTTAAAAAATACGTCGTTTAACTACAACCATTTTATGCACAAATGGTTGAAAAAAAGGGGGAGTCTTCGAGCGTCTTCTATGAGAAAAAAAATATTGAAAAAAAAAGTCTTCGATTTTTTGTGTTTTTTTTATTTAAAAGCGGCCATATTTTTTTTCTAGTGGACAAAACTCAATTTTAACCCCGGATTCTGAAAAAGCACACTCGAAAGTACTAGGGACTATATTTTTTATTTGAAAATTCTTATTGTTTAATGATGAGAATTTTACTTGAAAATAATAGAAAAAATTATGATTCTTGGTCGTTAATGGGTTAACTAACATATCTCAGTAAAAAAAAAATCATACATCTATGAACTCTATAACTTAACAAAGCTAGTTCTATACTCTATTTAAAACAAAATAATAAAAGTATTAAGGTTTCTGAGAAAGTTGACAAAAACAGAAACAATTCCCCGTGTCACAACTCTCCTAGTACTGAGGTAAGTTGTGACACCTATGTATTTGGTGATTATGGGGAAAGAAATTTAATTTAAACGCTGCTGTTGGCGAATAAAAGAAACATTTATATGTATCTATCTATTCTTCTATCTTATACAGGGTGTCCATGTTATCTCTGCCATCCGAAATAACTCGGTAATTATCGACGTCACAAAAAAATGTTCCAGACAAAAGTTGTACGGTGTGAAGGGGGCCATCAAATGCGACCATTTTTTTTTATTTCGGTGGAGGCGCTGACGCATAGTGAAGGTCACCTCCACTTTTTTAAAGGGAATGGTACATTTTTTTTTCAACTATCTTGTGGAGCACCTCAAGCCGCATAAAAAACATTTGGCGGTCAAAGTCGTTCAAGGTTAGTATCGATGATACAAATCTAAATATCTCGAATCACTGCCAAATATTTAGTAGTGATCCAAGATATTTAGATTTGTATTTCATTTTAATAGGTGTTCGAAATTAGCTTTAGAGACTACCGCGTCAAACGTTCGCCGGCTTGGACACTGTCGATCTGGAAATTGCTCAGCATACAACAAACGCGCTCTTGTGGAATTTTTACTTGCTTCACCGTAACACAGTATCATGTCCACTTTTTCGAATTGACGGTACATTTTCAAAATATGAATAGCTCTTATCCAAATTCGAAATCAAACTGAACGACAACCTCGATTGAGCTACATACAAACAGAAGGTATTCGAAGTGTTATCGATGACTACGATCTCCGATATCTCTCATTTTAAGCTAATTTCGAACACCTATTAAAATGAAATACAAATCTAAATATCTTGGATCACTACTAAATATTTGGCAGTGATTCGAGATATTTAGATTTGTATCATCGATACTGACCTTGAATGACCTTGAACGACTTTGACCCCCAAATGTTTTTTATGCGGCTTGAGGTTCTCCACAAGATGGTTGAAAAAAAATGTACCATTCCCTTTAAAAAAGTGGAGGTGATCTTCACTGTGCGTCAGCGCCTCCACCGAAATAAAAAAAAAATGATAGCATTTGATGGCCCCCTTCACACCGTACAACTTTTGTCTGGAACATTTTTTTGTGACGTCGAAAATTACCGAGTTATTTGGGGTGGCAGAGATAAAATGGACACCCTGTATATATATAGGGTGTCACAAAAGTAACGGGACGGCTGAATATTTCCGCAGGTAAGACAATTTCCCAAAATGTTAAGGTCGTTCTTGAAGTAACTTTTCCCAAGGAATTCAATGGTGACCTTCATTTTGACCTTGGCGATGTCCTTCAAGGTTATTTCAAGGTTAACTTTTGTTTTTCAAATGGGAGCCCCCTTTGACCTTGTTGACCTTGAAGTTGACCTTGAAATCACCTTGAAGGTCATGGTCAAGGTCACGATCGAGGTCACCACTAGATGCGCCTTGTTAAAATTGATAACTTTGGTCTTAACGATAGAATTTAAGAAGCTTCTATTCTTGTCCGAGGTATCCATACTGTGTTTAAGTTTAATTAACCCTTCAGTGACCTTCAAGGTCAAAGGGGACCGGTGATAAGTACATATCTATAAGTAAAATTTCCCGCTCTATCGATTGCCGATGTCAAAAAAGGGGGTTCCCATTTGAAAAACAAAAGTTGACCTTGAAATAACCTTGAAGGCCATCGCCAAGGTCAAAATGAAGGTCACCATTGAATTCCTTGGGAAACGTTACTTCAAGAACGACCGTAACATTTTGGGAAATTGTCTTACCTGCGGAAATATTCAGCCGTCCCGTTACTTTTGTGACACCCTGTATATATATATGAGGCATTCCACAGGTTTTCAGCAAGATCAAAACCCTCACTATTTTTCAGAGTCCTGCAATTTTTTTATTATCATAAAGTACCTATTAGGAGTGTCTGTGATTTTTTTCAGATTTTTTTTATGAGTCCTGCTCTAGATATCTCAATTTTTGAAAAATGAGAATCAGTTTTCAACTAGATGTACCTTAAAAACTATGGCCCAGGCAAAAAAAATTATCGGACAAAATATTTTTGATTTTGGATGAACTTTAGACTTTAACAATAAAAAAAAAAAATTTCGTACAAAAATGTTATAATAAATGAAAAAAATCGATTTTCAAAAAGTATGTCACGTTTGATTTTGCTCTAAATTTTTCTGAATTTTCTGTTGTTAGTGTGGACATACAGAAAAAATTGGCATCATGGGCCGCGAACTGGTTTAGAAGATACGGGCCGATTTGCATTTTTTTTTGTTATTCATCTTATCTTTAGTTGTATTAGTCTGATTTGAATTAGTAGTGGACATAACTGAAAAATAGCACGATAAGATGAAACTTCAAGCAGCTTCGGATAATGTAATTGACGATTTCGAAATTTATTGCATTTCTAACTTTTAAATACTGGGTAAGAAAAAACACAATATTTATGACAAGTGAACGTTTTTTATTGCCCAGTATTAGCAAATCTTGTGAATTATTATATGAAGCATTCCACAGGTTTGCAGCAAGGTCAAAACCCTCACTATTTTTCAGAGTACTGCAATTTTTTTATTATCATAAGGTACCTACTAGGAGTGTCTGTGATTTTCTTCAGATTTTTTTTATGAGTCCTGCTCCAGATATCTCAATTTTTGAAAAATGAGAATCAGTTTTTAACTAAATGTACATTAAAAACTATGGCTCAGGCCAAAAAAATTATGGGACAAAATATTTTTGATTTTTAATGAACTTTTGACTTTAACAATAAAACAATTTTTTTCGTACAAAAATTCTATAATAAATGAATAAAATCGATTTTCAAAAAGTATGTCACGTTGGATTTTGCTCTAAATTTTTCTAAATTTTCTGTTGTTAGTGTAGACATACAGAAAAAAATTGGCAAGACAGGCCGCGAACTGGTATAGAAGATACAGGCTGATTTGCATTTTTTTTTCTTTTATATTGATATGAATTGGATGATTAATTGGGAGAAACTTTGAATTTCACATAAAAAAATATATCAAAGTTTTTTGTATGTTATAAGATTGAGTTTTTCAAATTTCCCGCCCGAACGACGCGACACCGGCGGCAAGGTCGGAAGTAAACGTTCCCGTATTTCCTTGGCCGGTTTCGATGTTATGATTGTATGTGAAATTACATAACCTTTATAACGTATTTAAAAGTTAGAAATGCGATAAATTTCGAAATCGTCAATTACATTATCCGAAGCTGCTTGAAGTTTCATCTTATCGTGTTATTTTTCAGTTATGTACACTACTAATTCAAATCAGACTGATACAACTAAAGATAAGATGAATAACAACAACAACAAAAAAATGCAAATCGGCCCGTATCTTCTAAACCAGTTCGCGGCCTATGATGCCAATTTTTTCTGTATGTCCACACTAACAACAGAACATTCAGAAAAATTTAGAGCAAAATCAAACGTGACATACTTTCTGAAAATCGATTTTTTTCATTTATTATAGAATTTTTCTACGAATTTTTTTTTTTATTGTTAAAGTCTAAAGTTCATTCAAAATCAAAAATATTTTGTCCGATAATTTTTTTTGCCTGGGCCATAGTTTTTAAGGTACATCTAGTTGAAAATTAATTCTCATTTTTCAAAAATTGAGATATCTAGAGCAGGACTCATAAAAAAAATCTGAAAAAAATCACAGACACTCCTAGTAAGTACCTTATGATAATAAAAAAATTGCAGGACTCTGAAAAATAGTGAGGGTTTTGACCTTGCTGAAAACCCGTGGAATGCCTCAGGTTTTATATATATAAAACATATACATATAAAAGGCGAAACCTATATATATATAAAAGGCGAAGTCCTGACTGACTGACTCATCATCGTACAGCCTAAACCGCTAAAGGTAGAAACGTGAAATTTGGAGAGGGTGTTGATTTTGTATTGGAGGCATCGTTTAAAAAGGCATTTCTCGAAATTCAAGCCCTAAGGGTGTGGGAAAGTTTGTATGGGAAATTATATTCCTTACCTGTTCAATTTGAAACTTGGAACATATGTGCCTTAGAAGATGTAGAAATGTATTAAGAAAGGATTTTTCGAAATTCACCTCTTAAGGGGATGAAATGGGGTGTAGAAGTTTGTATGGAAAATTATATTCCTTGCGTATACCAACTTGAAACTTGGAATATAAGTTTCTTAGAAGGGGTAGAAATGCACTAAGAAAGGATTTTCCAAAAATCCACGCTGAAGGGGGTGACATGGAGTGTAGAAGTTTGTATGGGAAATGATATTCCTTGCGCGTATCAACTTGAAACTTGAAATATATGTTCCTTAGAAGGTGTAGAGGTGGAATAAAAAAGGATATTTCGAAAATCAACTCTTAAGGGGGTGAAATGGGGTGTTAAAGTTTGCATGGAAAACTTTCCTTGCGTGTATCAACTTCAAACTCGGTATAAATATTCTTCAAAACAAGTAATAAAATGCATATTTTAGGAGTTTGAAAACCCTTAATGTGGGGTTCTACTTCTAATGAAGTTTCTATGGGCCAGATTCTACGCGGGCGAAGCCGCGGGCGGAAGCTAGTTAATAATAAATAATTACACATTTATTTCGCCTTCATCAACCTTTGGTGTGTAATTATAACCAATAGTAACTACCTATTTATTTTAACAATAGTTAGACTCCTTTAATCATCTTTTGGCACATCATCACGAGATTAAATAACATTTAATGTTAATTATCAACATAAGAAGTATTAGTTATCTTATAACAATAATAAAATATGGCATTTGTGTGAGATCAACAGGATTAAAATCAAGTAAAAAATCAAGTTCCGTCCGAAATCTGGACCGACAAGCAATTATGACAAATATATCGACACTCTCCTCCAGTGCAAGCTTCATGTGACCATTCCTTGCATTCGATGCAGTGAACCCATTTTTCTTTTGATTGGCTATTGGCAAAGGGCTCGTGGCAACACAAGCAGAAACAATTATTTTCTGCATTTTCGTCGTCTTCGTCATCGATGTTATTTTTGTTTTTAGTCCTTTTCGGTGTTTAGTCTTTTCTCACATATTTGTTAGGCATTCTGAAACAATGAAATAAAAATTCAGCATGCGAAGTCACACCACAAAACATTCTTTCCGGGAAAAAATCAAAATAGGACAGTTGTGGCAAGCTGTCATAATTCTTCTAGGTGCCAAAAATCGTGCTTCGGTCAGAATAATAACCGTTAACCGCCAAATAGGAAGCGAACCCAAAGAAACAATATCATGCTATGAAAGTTGAAAAGCCAATGCATATTAGAAAAAATATCACAATAACGCTAACGTAATACGTATCGAAAAATAGGATATCAAAATTTTTGCCGAAAACTTACTTTCGGCATTTTTTTGGACGCAGACATCGTATACCCGCAACCGCTTCCCGTGGGCCGTCGGCGCGTACTACATTTAATGACGCATCTAAAATGCAATAAATCCGCGACTTGATAGTTCACTAACGATCATAGGTTCCGAGAAATCAACTTTGTCACAACTCTTCTTCATCACAAACCTCCTCGGTCTCCCCTATAAAAACTAATCACGATCGACTGGGTAGTGACTAATCAAAAAGAACATAGACGCAGTTGGCTAGGGTTGGCTAGGTCATTGCGTGATACCCACTTGAAGATTTTCTCTTCATTCGCAACACCATCTTTAACTCAAATTGCTTAGCCACTCATGAGCCAATCGCTCTATAGAACTACAAGTAGTCACATAACCTCACTTTGTCCTTTGTGACCATCGTTCGCTCGCTAAATACGACTTAGTCATTAGGTGGTATTTTTATCGTAGGGCAGCGATATTTGCAATCAAGTTCGACTAGGCAGTGACTAGCCAAGGGGCGAATAGCTCCAGTTGGCTAGATCATGGCGAGTTTCCCACTTGAGAATTTTATTCATTCGCAACGCCATCCGAAACTCAAGTTAGTTTGCTAGCCAGCCACTGGTCATGCGCTAGATGATAGTATGTGTAGTCACATAACCTCACTTTGTCTTTCTAACAATGGTTGACTAGTCCAGTACGACCTAGTTACTAGGTGGCATTTTTATTGTATTGTAGTGACATCCATAGTGAAAATAGATCGGGCAATGAATAGACAAGGGCTGGATAGCAAAACATTTCGAATATTACTCGCTCATGGCGAGGCAGCCATTAGTCAGTTTGTACGAGCTCAATTAGGCGAGCCAGTTATTAGCACGTGACTCAGATAGGTCAGCACCATTTCTACTCGGGTACACTTACACAAATAGCTTCATGTTACTGCGTTTGAATTGAGTAACCACTAAACAGTCAGTAAAGCTGAATGCTAACCAATACTCGGCATGCAACTCAATGGTAAATTTAGCGGTCTCCTATCCAAGTACCAAACAAAGCTAAGTTTACTTAACATACAAGATGAGATTTTTTCTCGATTTTTCGAATTGTTTTCCAACTTCAACACAAAGCAATGCAAAAAGCACGATGCATGAATCGCCAATCACGAAAATAATGTCGGGGTCATTTCTTTATAAAATATAGAAAGCAAAAATATTTTTAACTTCGTATCCGGCATTCGTGTAATCAAATCCAATTAGATCTTTTTCCGGAGTGGAATCTGCCATTTTTTAAAAGTCTTCTCCATTCAAAAAATGGCGCAGCTAAGAAAAAAAACTTCGTCTGGAAAAGCGTCCTACGGAAACGACAATAACTTTTCACCAAATACTTGCGTCGAAACAAAAAAGAATTTTGATTAGCGAAAGTCACCTCGTATTCTTTTACCCTCATCGTGCATCTTACGCCCTTATGTGCAACATCAAAAGACTGTTGTTATCTCAAAATTCACCCAGGAGACGTATAGGTAATGGTTTTCGTTTCTCGTCGTATAGACGTATAGGTAGTGGTTGTCGTTTCTCGTCACTCCGCCTCTGAGAATAGACACTTTGTGTTAACGAAGACCGGAGGCGATAGACACTGAGGGTACATACATATCGTATTCGCGCCTCCAAGTGTGCGCAGATATAGCAGACACTCTCTGCTGTTTATCGACCTTTAAAACGAATTAAGTACTGGGCTTTGTTCATGAGGACTAAGTAATGCAAAGAAGAAAAAAAAATTGCGTTTGGTAAGAACGTGCCTAGGAACGAAGGTGCGACACAAAGCTTATATCATGCCTTTCTCGCTTGAGAAATTTATTCGAAAATTAGCGAAGCAGACGACCGGTGCAGACGAAATTGAAAGATGAAACGATGAAAAACATTGCAAGACCTCTGTGCTGATGATTTATTTACTTACATTTAGACCATTTTATTTATCAAAAATTGTTATAAATAATAAAATGCATAATGAAAATGATAAAGACAATAATAATTATAATACGTGTTGTAAAAAATCGTATTCATTGGTTCAAGTAACGGAGTAATGAAACGTTAGGACATGAATGCGAAGATGCATTAGAGTAGCAAAGAAATGAAGGAAACAATAGACTTAAATCCCAAATGAAGACCCGCGCGTTTCAGGATTGTTACATGAACTGCACGAAGGGACAAACCTATGTCGTGCGCGAAACAAGATAGAATTACTTGATTAACAACCCATCGATCCTTTGTCCGGTGACCACTACATGGAAACTCGAAGCTAATAAACGAATATCAAGGACCACAGATTACACATAGGCGGTGACCGATCCCCAATTAACCCTTTGTTATAACATTACAAGGCTATTTATAATAAAGCCATCATGCGCGTATTTGAAATTTCCGAACGCAACAACTTTCGGGACCGAGTAATCACTATTAATATTGGTTTTTGTTGACTTGATCAGAGCCGTTCAATCACCTAAACTTGTTTGATTGCGGTATTTTTCGTCGAAAGAAAAATGATATTCGATTCAGGATTTACTCATTGAATAAACATTTCTTGGATTTGTAACTAATGGTACGCTTTATATAATTCGACTAAAAGTAATTATTGTACTCATAATATTTCTAAAAAGCCCAACGTGTACATCTACGAAACAATTTATTGGTTTCAAATCAATTGTTAGTAGATCCAAGAGTAGAGGACGCGCAGTCGTTATGCGGCTGCCGCCGCATAAATAAAAAATTAAATAATAAATAAATAAATAACAACATAAAAAAATTCGCTTGCATCGTCTTATAGTCTAGGGTTTTAACTTTGATTTGCAATAAATATTTTGTCAAAATATGAAGATCTGACTATTTTTATGAAGGGTCAGATCGCGCACTGCGCTATGGCGAACCACGCTGCTGCGATACGTTCTTTCCACAACATGTAATTTCGTAATTTTCAAAATTTCAAAAAAGGATCCGGTCGTAGGAAAGTTTTATTATTATACCAAAAAAGTATATTTTTTAAATTTCTCATTGTAAATCACCCTAGTTGCCCGCACCACCTACACCGATTGACCATGCAGTAACAGCAGCACTTTATTTAAATAATAATACGGTCTTTGTTAATTCAAATTTTTTAAGAAAAAAAAATCCAACTTGACACTACTATGTATTAATTGTGTGTAAAATCTCAACCGTGATATTCCAAAACTTTTATCAGGAAGAAATATTCAAAATCGTCCGATTTTTTCGGTCCCAAAATTGTGTGTACCTTTGAATACTTGGATCAATGACCGCTTAGCCGCATACTGGCTTGCGCAGAGGCTACGGAAAGGGAGGCAGTTTTGGTGACATCAGTTTCCAATGGCAATACAACTGAAACTAAATAAAATATATAACTGCTTGTATCGGTATAGTATCCCTGTGCATTTTGAATACGGGGGTAACTCTGAGAGATCTCTGGAGAACTAAAAATAGCAAAGTGACAAGTGTGAGGTAAAAGCCAAAGAGATGGGATCGCAGCGGTCAGCGAGAGCTCACGAAAGAACATTAGCTATTGAAAACTATTGAATCATTATTAGGAGAAAGCGAAGGCAACATCCAGGGAAAGCACGTCGTCCACGCGAAGACTGTTGTTGCATGATACTCATTATATATTGATATATTTGAAAAAACTGCCTTTGCATACCAAAAACAAATGTTATGTAAGGCAATATTGTTGCCTAGAGCGCTGTTTTGGCGGTGATTTTTAGGATGGAATAACGGCAAGAGTGCGATATCCGAGGGGCCAAGATTTGACGGTGAATTTAGGATTATCGAGTCAAAATAAACAAAATATGAAGAGTGGTAAAAGTCAATATTTCGCTTATTTTGCGTTAAAATTAGAATTTTTCATGAGTTATCGAAAATGACGTTTTTTTCGAATTTGAAAATTTCAAGTAACATCAGGCAAAGTAACTTGGAAATACATAGTTTCAACAGTATCTCAGAAGCCAAAAATGTATTTTAAATACCACTACCATGTTTTCCTCGCTTATAGGCGCGACTAGACAGAGAGTAAAGTAGCACTTTTAATCGCTAAAAGTTCGAAGAGGGATTAAAAGTATACTGTTCATCCCTCTTCAGACTTGTAAGGCTCGAAGTTTATGTAAAATATATCGTTTTGTCATTTGGTGTAGTAATTATATGGAACAATTCTTATTGTTATAAATAAACAAAGAATATAAATAAATAAAGCATTATAATTTCGGAATTTATGTTGAAAATCATATAAATACTGCGTCTAGTGTCTTTGGGGGGGGTCTCCGCCCGCCCGCCGCCGCAAGGGTCCCTTGACCCCGTCGGGGGTTACACCCCCGGACCCCCCGCACTGCAGTGGCATACACCTTTCGCGTGCGACACACTTTCTACGTACATAGCATCTTCCCAATAGAGAAGCTCGGAAAAAATGGTGTACTATATTCAAGTATAACTTCTTGGGTCTCAGCCAAATAAGAGAAAAACTTATTGCCCTTCAGGCAATACTAAACAAATACTTTTTGAAGCTCGCCTGGTCAATTTCCATTATTTGTGATAAAATAAAGATATTGTACCCATGAGCCAACAACTATCGTTGAATTTTGGCGTTTTTCCAATTACCGGTAAAAGCGCTCATAATTCTTTAAGGAAGCCGAAACGGCAAATTTTTTATTCTCGAAGTTCTCGTTATTTTGTTTCAAATATCAAGAATCAACGGTCAAAACTTGGCGCCTTGTATACCGTACTATCCCCGGAATAACTGTTAAACTGTTTCCGTTTTATTTCTGGAATTTTTTACACGTGTTTATTGATCCTTTAAGAATATGTAGAAATTTAAAAAAATCAAAAATTTATTATCATGTAATTTGGACGTTTATTTACCATGGTGCGCGGAAAACGCCCCCAATTGGCGACTAGTGTTGTGGCTGTTGTATGAATGCCAAACAAAATATCAAACATATTCTTAATCTGTATGAGTGTTGTAAAGTTCGGTACCGGATTCAGCAAAAAAAAATCACAAAATAGCGGTATGCTAAACGTCGATTATCTATTTTTCTGACCATTTTACGAGTCATATAAAAAAAAACCCTCTCGACTCAATTCTGCTATCGACGTGGAAAAACAGTTTACAGAAGGTGTATGCCGAATCTAAGGTCAATCGGCCAATTGGTTTTCGACATAGCGTGGTTGCAGCGAACAGATATGTCAGTTGATTAAAACTTTCCCACGTAGAAATGCCAATGCTCAGCCGTTAGTGGACAATCGGCTGAGAGTTGGCCCAGTAATGGATGCCAAGCGTCGGCATTCTAGACTGGCCCAAGCTTCAGCATGTCGATGGTACAGAACAGATCCAACGCAGTCGGCGTTGGGTCTGTTCCAGGCGTTCCAGGCGCGTCACATTTCCATGCCTGGGCCAAGCATTTTTGCCGAGCCTCGGCCAATCAAGTTCGACACTGAGCCAGCGCTGGGCCGATGGTCAATTTCTACATGGGTTATTGTGTCGTCCTGTACGAAAATTTTCACTGACGCAATTGCGATCACAAAAATGATTTATTTCAAAGGAAAAAACCTAGTTCATTGCAATAAAATGCGAGATTTGTAGGCTTTTTGTTTAGAGAAATCCAATACATAGGAATATTTTAATATACACTACGCACAAAAATTAAAGGGACCAGACATTTTCCGAACCCTTTGAGTGATTTTCAAAACTCTAACTATCTGAAAAATTATCGTACAGAGATGATTAAAAAAGCATTTTAAAGCTTGAAGTCTCCAGTTTTCGAATTGTATATTATTTTTTTTATCACAAGTATTTCATGATCAAGAGAAAGATCGCGAACCAAAATTGTCGAAATTTTTGTTTCGCGATATCGACATTTTTTATCGACTTCAGAAGTGTCCTTGGGCTCAGGAAAATTTGTTCTGACTATGTAAATACCAGGGTCAGTGAGCTTGCTTATTTAGCTTTAATTTCGTTTTTGAACTGTTTCTGTACGACGATTTGTCGCTGAGTGTCGATCGTTGAATGAAAAGTCGCACTTTTGTCTTTGATTATCGATACCTCATAAACTAATGATCGTACAACAAATCGAAGGATGGTTTTAAAAACCATCCAAACCAGTTGATCCCCTATAACAGCGGTTCCTAACCTTTTCAGTCTTGTTACCCCTATGGCCTATCAGGGAAACTTATTTTACCCCCCACCGCCCCTTCAAAATTTTATCGAAGAAAACTACCCATGCAAATAGTCTTTATTAATCATAATACATTGCACAAAAATATACGTTTTTACAATAACCGTACCACCCTTATCAGCCGCGCCAAACCGCTCTTTTGACCCCGCGGGGGTACCCGAGTAGAAATTTTGATCAGGCAGTCTGAACACTAATCAGGCCGCTATCATGCTGCGGTCTGGAATGCCTTAATGAGGCAGGCCTGATCGGTGCCCGATGCCGACCGGATCGGTGAAACCGTAGTACGGGAGTAAGAAGGCTACCCCACTGTGACCTGATCAGGGTGCCTTTTTACTCCCGTAAATGAGGCAATACGGATATGGCCCTACTAGGGCTTGACCGAATAAGGCCCTATTGGGGCTTGCCTTACAACTACCTCAGCTTTCCATCAACGCACATAATCTCTTATATCCTACGTGGAAATTTTCATTGAGCAGCTTATTATCTTTGAAGTTTTTGAAAGGTGCTGTGGACTGTGACGAAACAACAACGTTATGCAACTCGGATGCGTGTTACAACATTCTACTGTATTTCGAAATCTCAAAACACAGTACAAAATCGGTCATCGTCGTGTGAACAAGATATGTATAACCTAAAAATATATATGGACGTTTAATACGTTATTAATGCTTAAATTCCTAAAAAAATTGTTTTGCACCAAGTTCATGTCCGAAAAATACAAACTAATAATTTACGAAACGTTTGGATTGAACGCGCGTATATTTTCCTCTATTTTCCGTCAAAAGATTTTGAGCCAGCCGTGAGAAAAGTAATTTATAATGCCAAGGTTTGGGAGGGAACCCGAAAAAACACTTCAACATAAAACATAAATAGAACATTATTCATAATGATCTCTATACTATGCTTAATTAATCTGATTATAATCTTATTTGTAACTTTCCGTAATAAAAATTATATTGACAAATACATTCTAGGCCTTGTATAAATATTATATATTGTAGAGTGGGTATGTGTTCGAGCATGACTGTGTACTGGCTACGTAAGGAAGTATTGTAAGGATCTGATCAGACAACATTATAATGACTTTATCAGGCAGCCAGATAAGGGCCATATGGGACAGAACGTTACACTTTTTATCAGGGCGCTAGCAGGGTCCCTTATAAGTGACCTACCGGGGCAGTCGGGCAACCTGAAAGCGTTCCGAATCGGACTTTATTCAAATTTCTATGTGGGCAATTACCCCTAGGTTTGGAACCCAGGCCCTATAAGTATCAATTATTGCTTCAGGGAAATGTTGTTGTTGTTTTGTACCTTCACTATTGATTTGAAAAGAATACAAAAAAATTACTTTTTCTGATTTTTTAGTAAATCTTCCCTTACTTTGCAAATAATGACCAAAGTATTCATGTTTTTCGTTTTTTAAGCTTAAATAGCACAAAAATTTCAAGTTGATCCGTTTATTTGTCTTTCAGTCCCGAATGATTAAAGTTACAAAAAGAATTAAACGAACACACTTATTAAATTAACGATTAAGCTTACTGATCCTGGCATTGGCATAGGCAGCAAAAATATTCCCGAGCCCAGGGACAACTTTACACTTCAAAATGCTTTTTTATTCATCTTTATACGATCATTTTTCAGACAGTTTCAGAGCTTTGAAAAGCACTAGAAAAATTCTGAAAATATCTTGTTCTTTCAATTTTTGTGTGTAGTGTATATACCGTTACTCTCGCAGTATCTATACGCATATCTATATCATAAGATCCGTATTTAACGGATATATGTGCGCTTCAATATAAACCCGTGTAGAAATGTGAGTCGGGAAAAATCACATTTGGAGTAGACGAGCGATATTGCGTATTACGCGCCTAGCGAATTGTAGTGGACGAGCAGTTATTCGTTAGGTTCAAATTAATACTTATTGTAATACCGTTATTGATCATCAGCTTTTTTAATCTCGTGAATTATCATTGCTGTAAACAATGCTTTTAATGGTGAATAGAGTTACAACGGATGTATTAACTTCATACTAATCAATTAGAAATATCTCTAGTGTGGTAAAAAAACAAAGCAGCTTTATACAGTTTTTAAAGGCAGGCTCCACTTTTTAGGAAATGTCAATGTTCTGACCGTGTATGCATTATGTCGGGGTGGCCATAGCGTCGACCACGGTCGACTCTGTAAAACGGTCTGGAAAACTAGTTTGGAAATTTTTCGTTAAATAAATATGTTTGGGTTTATTTAGGTTTGTTTGGGTTTACACAAACCTAACATTTGTTTGTTTGTTTGTTGCCGGTGGTAGATCGCCAGGGATATTTTGAATCGTAGTGTCGACCTCACACTTTAAATGTTTGGCCAGCCCTGCATTACGTGAAAGTGCACTTACTCACAATATATTCCGGCCAGAACATTTTTATTTTCAAACTTAAAGTGTAAACCGTAAAAACGATTTTGTGATCTTCCCGGTCCGTTGCATGAAAGGGCCCGTGCAGGTAGGTCAAACGATGCAAGCCTCGCCAGGGCCCGAAACAAAGTAGGAAATCTCCGGTCACAATTCCGCGCGGTAAGATCATACCAGACGCATATTACAGCGTTTGAAATATAAACACTATATCGGAATGGTTTGACATTTTCATTATCATTGAATTGTATTTATAAACATTTCAGCTTTCTGTTTTCGTAGCATCCAGAATATGCCAATTCGGTTACATATTTTTATATACCACAACCATGTTTTCCTCGCTTTTTCGTGGGTGTAAACGGTACGTAAAAGGGGTATTTTACGTACCGGTATTTAAAAATTGTGAAACGTCCCTATAGAACAGCTGTCGTGTGAGAACGCGCCGAAAATCTCTAGACGCGAAAAGCATACGCTCAACGGATATCATGCTGTAAAGATTTTCGGCGCGTTCCCACAGTTAGTCGTCAAGTGCTCCCGCCAGTCGTTAGGTCGGGGAATTATTACGTACGTTGAGGCGTTATTTGCGGGAAGTAACACAACCTCACTTTCACGTGACACCGCGACAAAGCATCGTCGATTTCACCGCGGCATAAATCATTAATAACAAAATTATTTATTTTTCGTGCATGTGAAGGGTGAACGCTTTGTTAAAAATTACTAATACGATAGTATGTTAAAATTTTATGATGCATTTCAAAATTGTGTTTGGTGTCTACGGGGGGTCTGCACCGCCATGCCCCCCGGGGGGGGGGGGGGGGGGGGGCTCCGCCCCCTCCAACCTCGCGGGGCGCGTGCGATACAGGTTTCATGTCTGATAAACCTTCCATGTGCGATATACCATATGCATGCAACACAGCTCTGGCACATGGTTGCAGCCATATGTATTTCACATTGCAAAAGCTCGAAAAACATGGTTTTGGTATATAAATAATCGTGTACACCGCGGAGACAAGGGCTTTTACCCACTTTGTCTCCTTAGTACACAATGTACTATTTTCCTCCTCAATGCTATTTTTCACCCCGGATTCTCATATACTTCTTCATTGTTTCTGCTTCCAAAGAATGTTCCATATGGATTATACTTTTGATAAGTTGTGTCAGAGCCTCGTTGACTTTTTTTTCGGTTTTGACATAAGAGATTGATAAACGGTTTCATGGCTGTCGATGGGTACAGTACCGTCCCAATATTCGGGATCACATTCCAATTTTTCGATCGAAACAAAAATTTACATACTTGGGCCAAGAAATGACGCAACCAAATAGGGCAGGCAGCATTTAAAAAAGGGGAGAACCATCTTTAATTTTTAAAAATTTTAGAAAACTCTGGAAATGTAGCGGAGAGAATACTTTAAAGGCAATAACTTTAAAGATAGGAGACTTCAGAATATTGTAAAGTTCATCGAATGAATATCTGGAATGTGCAGAGCAGTTATTAATACCAACGACGGATTCTCATATGAGTCAAGAGTGTAAAGAGATCACTATTTTTCATCGTATAAATGTTTAGCGTTATTATTGCTATTATTTCAATCAATATAATTTCACCAATAATTACACCAATAACCAATTACTAAATCTCCAGGAGTCCGATCGGTAAGAAAATTTATAACACCAGATCCGATTATATTTATCAGAAGTGGCCATTTCTGGTAAATAACAACATATGGGTACAAAAATGAAAAAAATATATTTCTGTTAAACATGAAGTATGAAAATCACAACGTTAAAGTCACCTAGAGAGAGGTTAAGAAGTTGTAGTAATAAAAAAAAATAGAGCCACTTCATTCCTTTTTCAAACCCTTTTTAAATGCCGCTGGGTTCGTTTGGTTACGTCTTTTTTGGACCGAGCTATATGCACGGAGCGGTGCTCCTAACGTGCTTCGCCAGGCACCACTACAAGCGCGTATCGCTCACCGACGTAAGCCCGCTCATCGGGCGCGCATGATTGGCCCGTCTTTAAAAATTAATAATAATTCAGGGGCTGATCTGGGAACAATACATGCTTATATCAATCGACTCAGAATTTCGCCCCCAACCCCCCATTTCAGGGATGACATTCCGTCCTGGGACACCCTGTATAGTACGTCACATACATACACGCGGGCACGCGTGCGCTCATACATGTATGGGCATTTTGCCATTCAAGCACAACGTTCCCCATTTGTTTTGGCATATAGAGTTTGCTCTGTCAGACCGCTGTTGCTGTTCTACCGAACGGGCGAAGAATCAATGCATAAACGTTAGAGATGTGGTTGTCAACGTGCCGGCTGTACAAATAACGGGGGCACACGTACGTATGTGCCCAAGGAGGCAAAACTTGTTCAACAAATCGGATAGAGACAAAAAGAAAAATCCTAGGCAATACTGGTATTACAAGATAGCCTGCTTGTTGAAGGAATCAAAGCGGGCATTGTAGACGTCAGTATATGCGACCGTGTCGCGGGCTTGAGGCCCGCTCTGATGCTCTCAGGGCTCGGACTCGACGGACCGGAATCACGAGGGACAGAAGATCCTGGCTGTTGTGGCACAGAAAAACAATAGAGATTGGATGGAACAAGCGGGATAAGAAAAGAGCGGGCCGGTGGAAGGAGAGAGAGAGAAAAAGGGAGTGTAGCGAGAGGGAACGTTTCTTTTATATACGTTTCCGCAAAGCCCTGAGCTGAGATAAGGAGTTTTGTGGATGGGTCTCCCGTGGCTGGCAAGCTGAGAAAGACAGTAAACCGATGACATGTCAGATAGCTACAGAGGGAGAGTGAGCGAAAGAGCGAAGCTTATGTACACGCTGTGCACGCTATCCTCCGTTAGATAGCTCGTTTCTGCTATATAGTACCATCTAAATTCTCTTCTCGTGTCTCCCGAAATCACCAAGTGTACGCGGTGCAGTGGTATTATATCGCGAGCCTGTCACTCACAGTCACGCTCTTGCTGTTCTGAATCGCGAATCCGTGCCATACTCCCGCGGCTTGAAGAATTGTCTAACCGACAGGATAAAATTCGCTGGCCTCATACGTAATACAAGAAAGGATTTTTCGCAACAATTTTTATATCCATACAAAGATTGTGCGTTGTCTCACTGAAGTTGACAATAAGGACAGGTTATTAAGCAATATCGAGAAACATATGGAAGGCATACGGAAATAACGGCTCAAGTCGTCTGAGACATTTAACTATAATATGTGACTATATAAACTGAAAGAACAAAGAACGATGATCGTTCAAGCAAACTTCGAGAAAGGTAAATTATTTTCATGGTTTATGGATTTTGAAAAAAGGATACAAAAATTTAGTGACGGTGTTCTTTACAACAGCGATCGGTCGCATCCTCTATGTGTGATGAAAGATATCTTTAGTAATTACCCCCCAAAAATAATACATTGTGTACCAAGGAGACGAAGTGGGCCTTTTATGTCGAGCGCGATGTTTTCAGTACGAGTCGTAGACGAGCATGCGAGGCGAAGACGAGTACTGAAAACACCGCGCGAGGCATAAAAGCCCTCGTCCCCGCGGTGCACACGAGTATTTATATAACATAACTATTTTGTCCGAGCTTTTGTATTGTTAAATACATAAGGCTGCAAGCACGTGCAGAAGGCGTATCGGGGTGTAGCCGCCCTCCCTCCCCCGTCGACACCAAACTTAATTTTGAAATGTATCAGCATATTTTAATGTATTATCTTATCAATAAATGATATGCTTTGTCGCGGTGTCACGTGAAAATGCGGTTATGTTTTTTCCCGTAAATAACGTTTCAACTCCTTGCCCTAACGACTGACAGCTATTCCGCAATGGCGCTCCATGATCGTGAGGGTGAAAAACGTGCGCACGGTCATATTTGGGGTCTAGGCCCATAGAGACCTACTTTAGGTCACGTTTACACGCACGAAAAAACGAGAAAAATATGGTTGTGGTATATAAAAGTACCTTATTGGTAATCTTAACCTTTACGTTTAAATCCTGGTGAAAAAATCAATAACCAAAACAAATCTTTCGAACTGCAAAGGCTCAATAATCCCAGTGACTTACCGGCTAATTACTCACTTTACCACCGTATTCTTCAGATGTTTAACTAACAATTTACATTAAAAAATCGATTTTTTATGCCGCTACATGTATTTCCCCCGTTAATTCGATGGAGAAAATGCATTCTTGTCGAATATTACTATTACATGCAGAAAAATGAAAGACTTTTTCGGAATTTTATCCATCACCAATCAAACAATTGTTTAAAATGCTGTTTATATTTGAATGACCTTGGTATGAAAATATTAAGATACTCGAAATAGGCCCAGCGTGCTACGTAATTAAAAAGAAAAATATGGACCGCCGAAGATTTTGCCAGGTACCCTGTAAACGGTAAGTTGGTCTTTTCACATGTACCCTTCAAATTTCATACTCGCACATTACCTATAAAACTACATATACCATCCATTAATCTTTTAAATAAATTTGTTTCACCGCTTTCCACTCCGTGACCGATCAAACACAACTAGGAATATTTTTTGCCACCTTCCAAAATAACTCTTTCTAAGGAGATATTATTAGTTTTATTTTGTTACAGTAAAGCTGTTCATTATCACGATCACGTTTATACGCGACTCACGTGCGATCGAGGGAAAAATGCGCATGTGCCAGCATACATAACGCGAACTTCCGAAGAGAACCCCTTTTCCAAGGGTTGCTGAGGAAAAAAGAATGGATAAGGAAGTTACCGGTAAACAAAGAGTAGCAAACCGGGAAGATGAAGTACAAGAGGAAAAACGAATAAAAAGTGGTATACGCTTGAAGACCCGGAATTAAAACGTCAGTAAAGAAAGGCTTGTGGTAAGCACGCGTCCGCAAATGTCGCACGCCAAACGAATAGGCAACATCGACTCGAGGAACGAATGTAAACGATGAAGTCTGTCAGGTTTCCCGGCGCCGAGTGTCGTCGACTTTCTGTCGCCTCTGCTATTCCATAAAATAAGAATATCAGAAAGAGCTAAGTAGATTTTTTAAAAATATTTCTCAGTGGTTCATACACGTAACAAGGGTTTGTTGAGACAACATCTATATTACGCAGGGCATAATTGTCAAGCTTGCGGCTTGGCATGAGTGTCGATTACGTTGCCCGTGTTCTTGTCTATATGAAAAAGTATGCCATCATTGTGACGGCCCCCGTGCCTCTAAAGCCTACGCACAGGTGGCACGCCCCATGTATTCGTAATTTCACCTGGCGATGTGGTGATTTATAATATTTCTTCCGAAACGATTTAGGTACAATGAAAAATCAGATAATTTGCGAATTGATTATATTCTTGAACGTTCCTCGTGGAGGACGATGCACCTATAGACGACTATACGGAAGGTGTATAATGTTCTAACCTTTTCTTTCGATTATTCGAGGATATAAATGCTCGAGCGGGCTCAACACTTTTTAAGGAAACGACGTGTGTGAAGTTAGCATCTCACAAATAAACTCCAGATGAAGTGGCATCCCATATAGTTCCATAGTTCTTGATAAGTTTTAATAATAGTTAATAATAATAATTGAAACCGCAATTTGAAAAAATGAGATGCTAACTTCGCAAAATATATCATAGCAAGTCATCAAATTTCGCAAATTTGACCATGCCAGAGTTGGAAATAAGAATGTTCTACATCCTAAACCTATTCTGTAAATAGTTCTATCGGTTAAATCCAATTCGAATCGCTAACAAGTGTTATAAACAAACGAACCGTAGAGGAGTGAGATGCTGTAGTATTACTGCGAGTTCTGGGTCGTACGAAGCCTTTGAACGATAACTAGAGGTCCTTCACACAAACTCCGAAATGGTTCTAGTCTATCAAACATCCTCAATAATTATGAATCATTGTTATAAACTTTTATAAATTGTTATAAAATCATGAATAATCGGTATAAAGTCTTTATACGATAACTAGAGATCCCTCACACAAGATTTAAACGAGTTCTGGTCTTTCAAACATCCTCAATAATTATAAATCATTGTTACAAACAAAATATCCGTACAGAGGTGAGATGCTGTGGTATAACTGCGAGCTCTGGGTCGCATGAAGGTTCTAAATTATAACTAGAGGTCCCTCACACAAGGTCCAGAAGAGTTCTGGTCGGTTAAACATCCCCAATAAATATGGCTCATTGTTATGAACAAAATATCCATAGAGGAGTGAGATGCTGTGGTATAACTGCGAGTTGTAGGTAATATAAACCTTTTAAACAATAGCGAGAAGTCCCTCACACAAGGTCTAAAGGAGTTCTGTTCTTTCAAACATCCTCAATAATCATGGCTCATTGTACAAACGAAATAACCGCACAGAGGTGAAATGCTGTGGTATAACTGCGAGTTTTGTTCAACAACCCATTTTTTTCTTCTTGTAGTGATACCAAGTTTATATCACCAGTTTATATAATAGGTCGTAAAAAAATTCCTATATGCAACTATAAATGTTTTTCTTCGTCTTTCAACGGATTTTACCGATTAACAGAGAATAGTTTCAAAATCCGTTAAAAGAGGAAGGAAAAATATTATGCTTGCATATCTTATTGTAATCTTATATCCAGAACTCGCAGTTATACCACAGCATCTCGCTCCTGTACGGATATTTTGTTTATAACAATCATTCATAATTATTGAGGGTGTTTGAAAGACTAGAACTATTTCGGAGCTTGTATGAAGGACCTCTAGTTATCGTTCAAAAGCTTCGTACGATCCAGAACCCGCAGTAATACTACAGCATCTCACTCCTCTACGGATCGTTAGTTTATAACACTTATTAGCGATTCGAATTGGATTTAACCGATAGAACTATTTACAGAATAGGTTTAGGATGTAGAACTTTCTTAATTTCAACTCTGGCATGGTCAAATTGGCGAAATTCGATGAGATGCTATGATATATTTTGCGAAGTTAGCATCTCATTTTTTCAAAATGCGGTTTCGATAGTAAATTCGACGGAACTATTATTAATACTTATCAAGAACTGTAGAACTATACGGGATGCCACTTTATCTGGAGTTTATTTGTGAGATGCTAACAATTGAGATGCTGACTTCACACACGTAAGGAAACGTCTTTTTTTCTTTTCACGGCAATGCGACTCTAGAGGGTCTCTTTTTTTGCGCCTTTTCAACTCTCCTTCACCTCTCTCTGTCTTTTTTGCGTTGCCTTTCTTGACGCTGTGTATGCGCTGGTAGCAATCAAAAAGCGGGACTGTCGCCAAGTCCTACACTCGAGAGGCGAGATCCTTTCATCAAAACGAATGTCAGCTTGTACACGCTTCCGGGGTTGAAGTGTAAGAAGGCACGACAAATTAAGCTTAGCTTTGACGGGCCAGTCACGATGTGAGGACACTTATATTCCTTCGAAATGCATCGCGTGGCCATGCGACAAACTTTCGTCCTTTTTCCGCATTATCACTCACCTTCTCTCTCGGTCCCCATATTAAAAGGGATTTTTAATTTTTTCGGTCTCTATATTTTTCTATTCTTGTACTTGCCTCTTTTGTAATATTGTACTTGCTGCAGAGTATATCGGAAGCATAGACTTTATTATTGGGTGTACAAGTATAACTTTACGGCTTTTCAATAGATCGCGTATCTCGTACTGATTGCATAATGATGAATTTGATAATATTAGCACGTCATCTGCAAACCTGGGTATTTCGTGTCCGAGCCAACACTACTTTCCTACCGAATTGCTTCATTTATTTAACATAAAATATATGAAAAACATTATTTTCCTATAATTTTATGATTGATATATTAAATTGAATGTTTTGAACGCTATCGTGATTTTTATAAAAAAAATTCGAATGTATTAACTGGGTGATAAAACGGCTGGACTTGAAATACCCAGGTTTACAGACGAAAGGTACCGGAAAAGTGTTTACAGACGAAGTGTTAGTATTAAGGGGGGAAAACAATTTAGAAGGTCAAAAATTAGGGTTTTTTTATGATTTTTTTTTCATAAAAAGAATATATTAGATGTATGACTTAATTTTTACAGATTTTTCAGCAAATTTATTTAATATAAAAAAATAGAGAACAACGAACTTAATCTTAGAAATATTGTCCATCGATTTCTATGACCTTGCGCCATCTCTCAGGTAACATACGAATGCCGTCGAGAAAGAAACTTGCAGGCTTCGAGTCGATAAAGTCATCGACGAATTTACGCACATCGTCCAGCGTTTTGAACTATTTATCCACTAAGGCGTGCTGCATTGATAGGAAAAAATGATAGGCGGATGGGGCCAAGTCTGGTGAATATGCCGAGTGCGGGAGAACTTCTCATCCCAAGTTTAAGAGGGTCTTGAGTCGCGCGAGCAACGCGAGGTCGAGCGTTGTCATGCAGCAGTATGACTTGCCTGCTTCCTTGCCCAGTAAATATCCTTCCCTGATCAAGTTCTTTGCGCAGTTTGTTCAATTGTCGGCTGTAGCGTTCCGCAGTCACCGTCTGACCAGTTTCCAGGAGTTCGTAATAAAGCAAACCCTTCATATCCTGTCCAGGGCGCGGCTGGTCACTGAGATTGAAATCACCACTTCTAAAACGTTTGTACCAATAATTACCCGTTTCATAAGATACAACGTCGGCACCAAGGACACTACAAAATGATTCCCGTGGTTTAGAAGCATTTTTTCCTTGTTAGAGTTCGTATATTATGCAGTGCCGAAAGTGCTGTTTATCAGTTGCCATCGTAAACTATGCTATTCTGAGAGGTTATGTTACTCACGTAGACTTGTCATTCGGTGTTCTGAAACCTTGCGCCCGATCCTTTCAAAACCACAAGAGACCGCGAAAATATTTCTATTTTAAATATAATTTTAAGCTCGAAGAAAAAGTGTGTAAAAATTAAGTCATACACCTAATACATGGAAATTTGGATCTTTGTGTGTGTTTCATTTAATATTTCAAGTATGCAAACATATACATATTTTTTTTAATGCAAATTGCCCGGCGTCAACGTCGTTCAGAGGAAGTCGCTCAAAAAGTTTCCGCACTGCTGCAGTTCTCCCTCACGCTGTAATTGTCTGAAACAAAAAAATCAAAATGATTCTTAAAGGTAACACCCATACGCTGTGGATGAACCAGGATTTTGGAAATATATGCAAAATTCACAAAAAAGGCAGCTTAATAAAATAAATTTCGTGATTTTTCATGGAATTTTTGCTATATTTAAGGGCAAAAGCACGTTTTATTTTTGGAATTAAAATATTATTTAGGTTCACCGACAAACTGCTGGTATAAGAAAGATGTGTGACAAATATCATCAAAATCGGTTGAATAGTTTTTGCGTAAGCACCCGAGCAGTTGGGAAAAATACAGTTTCAAGAAAAACGCGCTCACAGTTCCAACTAGGGAAAACTTAATGATTTTGATGTCTTACCGGCTAATCAGCGATTCCAGCGCCATGCAGGACTCCTTCGGCTTCCTCATAGAAACGATTTTCCTGTAGCGGCTACTCTCTACGGGCTTGGCGACCCGCTTTGGACGATAAAGAGCTGCGGCGCTTCTGGCGCGATACGCATCGCTCGTCGGCATCCTTTGCGAATTTCTTCGATTGCCTCCCAATGCTGATGTCCAGAGCGCTCATAATTCTTAAATTACCGAATTCCCCTCCATGAATATACTGGCTGCAGTATAAGCTGCAATTTCAATGACGCTCAAGCCTGAATGCAAATGTTTCGGAGCTAAGTGCCATACGGTGGAGTTGAAAATTTCATTTGCATTTTGCGTGTGACCACCCAAGCATCTCTCCAATAAATCATAATTGGATAAATCCGTGTATATCGGCAAGAGATGCTTCTGGACATCAGGATGAAGAGGCGCAGGGTATTTGAAAGCTTCACCAGTAGTCTGAGCTTTTTGCCACTTGCACCAGCTATAGGCTCCTGGCGGGCAGTTCTCGTGTGTGGAAGTCTCATCGGTCGAACATAAATGATGAAACGTAGCCATAATAGCTTTTTTCATATTTTCTACACTTTCCACATATCGATAAATAGCCAATCCATAATATGTCGTCAATTTTCTTATAAGATCATCTGTTAATTTTCCTGCTCCTCTTCCTCCGAGCTTATAGGTTTTTTTTTATTTCTCAATGGCGTACCCATTCTTTTCTTCAGGGGTTACGTGGGTTTGAAGATTCAATAAAATCCATTTATAAATTTTATTATCTAATAGTACAATATGTCTAGAATATTCTCCCAAAGTTTTAAGTCAATCGGAGTAAAAGTCTAGGCGAGAGAATTCCCCCCGTTGGAATAACCGGCCGGGAGTGACGCAGGTATACGCATTTTTCTCAAAACACTATTTTTGAAGTCGGTGGACACGGTTTCTCAAAAACGAATGCACCAATCTTATTGAAATTTTTAACACTTCAAAATAGCATTGACTAGTGATTGAACGAAGGTTTTTTTTCGATTACAACTAATTTTACACGGCTGTACGTAGTGTAAATTGTACCAAAAATTGAACTATCTTGTATACAACTCTGCCAAAGATTCAAATTTCAATTTAAAAAAAAATCCTTCGTTCAATAACGAGCTATACTTATCTACTAACAGAAAAAAAATTGATTTTTTAATTTCAGATAAAGTTATCATGAGTTATCCTGACCACCACGAGGACACTTTTTTTGAGGGGTCTCCGGAAATCAGGTCCCACCGACTGAATTTCCCAAATTTTCTGATGAAATTTAAAAAAAAAACATTCTTGAAATGTTGCTCTTTTATGTGCTTAACCTTTTGAATAAAATCATTTATATATTATATCTAAAAAAAATACAGAAAATATGCTTTTTTTGGCTTCGAAACCCACGTAACCCCTTAACATGTCCTATGCATTCACTTTTTTTATCTCAAAATTTTTATCATAGGGTAGCTTGCCAAGAATTGCTTTGGACGTTTTTGAGTCGCCATGTCCAATATAATTGAGATACTCACGCCGAACAGTGTTAATGACCTCAAAAACATATCAATAATCGAATCCACCTCCATCTTACCTGCTAAGCCTTCGTGGTTGCTATCACATTCTTTTGCATGTACAGCATACCAATCCCAATATTCAATGGTGTCAGTTTTGTTTTTCCACGCTGTGCAACCTTGGCGACAACTGTTCTTGATAACCAGGTCGATAACTTTTGCGGAATAATAACCAATAAGAGTCGTTACTGCAAATAAAGATTTGAAGCCTCGCTTCTTCCACGATCAGTCACCTGACACTTTCAGTTCATCCGCCGGTCGATCACGTTTCGAATTTTCTTCCTTTACTTCGTTCACGTCTTTTTTTTAGCAATATTCAAACACATTTTTAGTAGCTGTCTGCAAATGCTCAACAATATTCCAATAACATTGCTTACTTAACCATCACAAATGTCCATTAAATTGCAGAAGAAAATTTATTCCGTCGCGCCCAACGCCTAGTAGACGCATCACTACTATTATCCGAAGATTTACCTCAAATCCAGTGTTGATAAGAGGTCCTGAATTGATATCTCGACGACCATATTGGCATTTCAGCACTAACTTGAAACCCAAGCCTCGGTGTGAAGTTTCTTCAAAATTTACTTTTTGTTTACAATATCGGCAAACTACTGCATCTAATATAGCGCTGAAAACGGTGAAAAATTCAATAAACTGATAGGCCAACAGCGGATTCCAATTCACTTCATCGGAGTTTGCACTAAAACGTTTTTTTGGCACTGTTCCCTTCGTTATTTTCCGTATTACGATTATGTTGGTTTCCAAAAAGTGTTCTCTTCCGTGGAGGTCTCTTAGGTGTTGCATGAGAACCTTTTGGGTACGCGGAAATTTTTAGAAGCAATACGCTCACAACTGGCACAAGGTCAAATTTGAAGTACCTGCGACGCTCCGCATCGACAACATCCGCATCGATGGGCCCTGCTGCGTATAGTACGACCACGAAATATAAAAGATCGGAGCAAGACTAAAAATAAGAGTGTGTATGCAGCGCCATCTCCTGTCGCACATCTTCGTCTACTCGACACGAACGCTCTTGGCGTTGTTCCTCGAAAACTCAGGCAATTCTTGGAATTGCGATTTTTTCAAATATGTAAATGGTATTCCCCCTGTAAGAAGGCCTGTATGCAGCCGTCGAACGTACTCAAAGGCATTTTACTGAAAATGTAAGCAGTTATTATATTTAATGTATTGAAAATGTCTACTTTTGTACCGAATAAACGACATTTGCAGGAGTTATTACTGCATTATTTTGTTTCAAAGAAAAGTGCATGTAATAGCCATCGTTTGTTGGTGGAATCTTACAAAGAACATGCTCTATCGATAATTATGTGTGAAAAGTGGTTTCAGTGATTTGGAAAGCATGATTTTTATTCGGAAGAGAAGCTGCATGGAGTGCCGTTAAAAAGTTTTGAAGACGCACGCTTCGAAGCATTACTAGACGAAGATGCGTGTCAAACGGGAAAATTCCCTTACTCCTGAATGTCGAGGAAATGGTCCAAAAGCGAGGATATTAGGTGCCACACAAATTTACAGCATGACAATGCCAGACCGCATGTTAATGGATCCGTAAAAAATCATCTGGAAAGAGTGAGAAGGAAGATTTTATCTCACTCGTTTTATTTTTAGATTACTCAGTGATTCAGATTAATATTGTTATTCACGTTAGTCAGATTACTATTTGTTCCGATCCATGGCGCCTGTCCTTTCTAAAGATCAGTACAGTTCTCATTAAGAAATAAAAAATTGGCTTCATAACTGGATAGCTCCAAATTCGCGAGACTTCTACCAGCGTGGAATCCGGTTATTGCATGAAAGATGGGCGAAAGTTGTAGCTTCCTATGAATCAAATTTTGACTAAAGTAAGGATGATTTATTATGTTTCAAATTAATGTGATGTTTTAAAAAATCCGTTGAGTCATACTTGTACATCCAATAATAAATTAATCAATCGAAAAAATTCTACAAATGATAAAGAAGAAAAAATGCTTTCTTTATAAAAACGCAATTACATCGTATCTTTTTATTCAAAGCTTTGAGCGACGCGAAAATGACTGTGTAACCACCACAGCAAGTGGTAGAACTGGGGCTCACTATAACTATATGACAGTCCATATGACGGGATGATGGCTCTTGTATCCACGGCAGTTCTCTTGCTTTCCTTGTGATAGTCTGTTATACCGCATATTTATGATTATTCCTTGAACCCTCATGAACGCCTTGTTATTAGACTCAAGAAAAACCCATAAGAGATGTATAACACACACGTGCATACGACTATGACTTTTCGTAGGATTTGTTAATCGAACATTCTATTATCTCTCTCTCTAACCTTTTCTTTTTATGAAAACGTGGTATCTTCTTCAATGTACTTGTTTATACTTGTATACAAATATTTGAACATGTGTTTTCGTAATATACTTATGAATCTCTGACGGTAAAAAATTGAACGGAATATTTTCAAGTTGCATATGGAAATATCCATTCTCCATAATGGAGCCGACTAAAACAATTAGAGGGAGGTGCGTTGAATAATGTGCAAAACACATGAAAAGATTCCGTTATATTTCAATAATCTCTTATTACCCGCATTAGATATATTCAAGACCGATTTGTTATTAAGAAGAAAAAAAAGTAAAGCAAATAAACAAGATAAACGTGGGAAATGTCGGAGGGCATTACAGATAAGAGAATACAAGAGATATTTGACGAGATTTATGGGGAAATGTTCTCTCTCTAAAACGGATCGATGGATCTTTGTCGTGGAGGGCTCTTTAATCGCGTATCGTCGTCTTATAGAGGACGTGGAAGACATTTCAAAAAGGAAATTAGCGCAGTCCCGATTTTCAATCCGTGTGGGAACCAAGGATAGGCCAAGACCGCCGGAAAACTCCACGCGACCCGTTCATAAAACCGGGCCACTACGCAAACCAAATGCACGTGGAAGGCCTACGTGGCGCATAGCTGCTGTATTATCGCGAGGCGGCTCGGCACCAGGCTCTAGGCTTCAGATAAGCAAACATGACCCCATACGCTTTCCCCACAAAAACCTCGCATGGAATAGACTCATGTGTCTCTCGTTCTGATTGGTCTATTGGTAATTCATTTCATGCGGCCGGACTCTAAGATACAAAGAACAGTCTCCCACGTCGCCCACTCCGATTGGGCAAAGGAGAATTATAAATCGGAAAACCCCTTTTCCCCTACTCTACTCAAAAATGAAATCCGGAGCAGGAAGATCAAGGACGAAAGAAAAGTTAGGCGACCAACATCCTTCAACGACTCAACTGTCTACTCTTCAGACAGAACTCATCAAATTCCAGTTAGTTATATCAGTTATATCAGTTTCCCACAATTCGAATCAAAGATAGTCCGCGACATCGTAAACTTTGTGTACGTGCTACCATTCATTATAACGCCGAGCGTACCTGGCCCACCAGTGAAAGGTCCTAATCCTTACGACCGACCGCTGACACTCTTGCGAATGAGTGTACATCGCACCACCGACAATTGTAAGCAAGCTATTTATATATATTTTTCTTCCGTTTCTATGTATTTCCAAATTAATAGGATTAACCAGATTGGTTAACTCTAATGAAACACGAGTCATTTGAACACACATCTGACGAATCATTTCATAATATTGAAGTATCGCGTAAATCCCTTAATTCCATTCCTTAGCACGCACTAACTCTTTTTACCCTCATCCCGTGCTATTGAACTAGGCGTAGGCAACAAAGAGGGAAACGAATAATTATGCTCTCATCCCTTTCGGATGTGAAAGACCTAAATTATTTTTTTCTGTCAATTCCATCTGGAAAGTTTTGGAGGTCGATTATTTCCCCTTAATTAGCGTTGTTGCTTCCTTCTGTGCGATTATTCGTCTCCAAGTTATCGTTTGTCAAAGCCAAAACGTCACTTTTGACTTTGATGACTCATAACTCGTGTACCAATGATCGTACAGAAAATTAATGCATGGTTATGGAAACTTCAAAGTATTCTTTATACGTACTTTGCATTATTTTCGGACGAAAGAAAATTAATGTGAAGAACGCGATTTAAAAAATGGTAAAAAGTTCTGTTTTTTTCATTGTTCACAAGACTAATGATTACTTTGTAAATAATCGATAAACTAAGAATGTTGTCAGATTTTTTTCAACCTGAAACTATCCTGAATAAACGCTGAAAAAAATGTCACTTTTGTAACAAACCAATTACAAAATCAATTTTTTTTCATTGATTTTGAGGGGTGACATTTTTCCTTCTTTCAATATCAAATATTTCTTGTAAAAAATGTTTATTAAACCAAAAAAAAATCAGAAATTTGTTTTCGAAAAAAATAATTTCTCTTTACTCTATAATATCCACAATGTTATGAAAGCATCCAAAAATAATCGTTTGCTTTTTTCGGTACATTTGTCTGCAGTTGATGTTGCTCGTCTTTTCACTCTCATTCAAAAGGGCAATAATCAACGTGAAGTAGTCAACATCATATTAGAACGAATAGTGCTTGCAGGAAAAATCAAACGCGAGGGATCACTTGGTTGCCACGTTCACGAATAGACGGATTGCTCGCAGGAGTTCGATTGCCTGGCCTGCTAGGTCACCACATTTAACCCCCCAAAATTCTTATTGTGAATATTCCATCCATCGCGAACGACCAACGACGAGAACTGACATGATAAACTGCATCGAAATTGTCTGCGCAAATAGTGCCGCGAATGCTCTGTGAAATACCGTAACGAGATTTTTAAGGCGGCTTCAAATCTGCATTCGATAGAACGGTAACGGTTTTACGCAGTTGCAATAATGGGCGGTGTTGAACAGCGATTTGCAGTAAAAAATTCCGCGCAAGTGCCGAGCTATCCCATCTTGCAATCTCCGGGCGATATGCTGATGCAGTCGATAATTCAAAATTTCAAAGTGATTTTCACATTTGTTATGCTACACCGGTAAGTTCTTGCCGTTGGATTCATTTCGAAAGCCACTATTTTTTGGAGGGAATAAAAACTATATGACCCAATTCAAGATAATGTAGATTACCGCAAAATATCGTAAACGCGTCGGTATAAAAAATATTAATGTCGCCATCTCGTCTTTGTCGACACCGTGAAAGTTTGATAGAACCCATTTTTTTAAATCAGGTTTCATTTTTGCGATTCATTTGAGATGTGCAATTAAAATGAGACACCCAGGTGTATGTATATATGTGTATGTATAACAATATATATCAAGGGACGCGGCTGCGTCTCGACGTCAATTAATAAAAAAGAAATTTCGATGTCACAGCGAAAACGATTCTACACTTCGTAGGTTAGCGGAATAAAGTCAATCCGTCATATTGTATACACAGCACATACGCCGTTTTTATAATAACTTAACAAAAGTTGATTAACAGCGCAGAGCGACGCGTTTTATACCGCTCTCACGCAGCTCGACAGCTGACAGCTATCTTAATTGCTATATTCACATAATGAAATGTGCTACAGAGTGTTTGACAGCTCCAAACGTTATTCCTGGTTAGAGCGGTTATAAGTACAAGTATGAAACGAATGCCAATTCTCATTTATCGAACACAGGTATGGGTATAGTACGTATTAATACGAGTATTGTATTGTATTGTTTATATGCATATATAGGGTGTCCCAGGACGGTATGCCGTCCCTGAAATGAGGGGTTGAGGGTGAAATTCTAAGTCAATTGATATAAGCATGTATGGGTCTCAGATCAACCCCTAAATTATTATTAATTTTTAAAGGTGGCCAATCAGGCGCGCCCGATGAGCGGGCGTACGTCGGTGAGCGATATTCGCGTGTAGTGGTGCCTGGCGGGGCGGAGCGCTTCCACCATGCATACGCTCGTGCTGGTCGGTGTGAGCGCTTGCATGCGGTAGTGTGTGCCTCGCTGTACATTCTTTCGTAGTATGGGTCGGACCTAGCGCCCGTCATCGGTGTGAGTGCTTGAGTGTAGTAGTGTTCTCCGTTTAAGGCACTACTGGTGTGAGCGCTCGAATGTGGTAGTCTGCCTCTCCGCGCGTATTTTATTTCTTTTATTTTCTTCATCGAAAAATAAACATTAATAAGTTTGTAAATAAACATATAAAAAAATGAAACAATTGAAATTATTTTAAATTACCGAATTAGCCCAATACATTTTGAGGGTATTTTTCAATTTTTATAATTTCAATTCGCATGAAAATTTGAATAACATGAGAAAATTTTTCAATTTTATTTATTCGCAGAAATTTCTTCGCAACCTTCTCTGTCTTATCAGGCATAAAATAAACAAAAACGAAAAACCGCCGATTTCTTCAATCTATTTTCTCGGAAAAATTCTTTGCAAAATAGTTAATCAAAATTAATAATGAAAAAAAAGGTAATTCTTTAGATTAGTGACTCCCGAAAAATGTGCCTAAATTTCTTTTTGCTATGTTCTTATTTATTGGTTTATAAAGGATGATATTCAGTCGTGGGAAGCTGAAATTCACCCCCCCCCCCCCCCTTAAAAGTTATGGGGTTTTGAAGTGCGCGGAAACACGTGATAAAATACGGAATTTTCGAACATTTAGACGCCTTTATTGAGGGTGGAGGGTGAGCGGATTTATAAAAGAAGACTTCCCGAATACAATGCTGAAGAGAAATTGCATCGGTCACTTACTCCTCTCCCCTGCACCGATTAAAAGTTTTTTTTTAAATCGAGATTGAAGCCGCGACAAAGACAACACACGACACACTCACGACATACACAAAGACGACCTCTATGAATTGACGTAAGACGCATTTGTGTATATGCTGATACGTTTCAAAGCTACGTTTGGTGTCTACGGGGGTTCCGCCCCCCCCCTCGGGGGGGGGGGGGGGGGGGGGCGTTCGGCCGCTCCACACCCGCGCGTGCGACACAGCTTCCATGTGCGATACACCTTCCTTGTGCGATACATCTTACATATTCAACACAGCTACGTCACATGCTTGCAGCCATATGTATTTAACAATACAAACGCTCGGAAAACATGGTTTTGGTATATGTAAACCGGTTAATGGAAAATTTCAGTTTCCCCCGACTGAATATCATCATTTATAAAGTAATAAATGAGAAAATAGCAAAGAAAAAATTTTAGCCCCATTTTTCGGAAAAGTCACTAATCTAAAGAATTATCGAAAAAAACTAATAACTGACAATTGATCCCGTATTTTTCTGTAGTTTTTTTTTCAATAGGGCTTCCATCAAAATAGTGAAATGTACAAAACATTAAGTTGTAATGAAAAAAAAAAAACATGGAGATTATTTCATATGAAAAAGGAATAGTTGACATAAGGTTTGTCGGAAAAATGTTTTTAATCGATTTTCCCAGTTGATTAAATAAATAAATTGTTTATGAGAAATATTTTTTTTGTTTAAAAAAAAGAAAGTAGATGGGTCGGGATCGAACCCGCGATCTCGAGGTTATCGCACGGCTGCCTTAGACCTCTGCACCAACGCGCAATTGGTTAACCTTTATTTGAAAAATATGCAAAAAAAGTTACAGGAATGAAAACGTAGAAATTTCTACGAATAAATAAAATTGAAAATGTTCTCATTTTATTCAAATTTTCATGCGAATTGAAATTGTAAAAATGACAAAATACCGTATAAATATATTGGGTTAATTCAGTAATTTAAAACAATTTAAATTGTTTAATTGTTTTTTTTACGTTTATTTAAAAACTTTTTAATCTTTATTTTTTGCTGAAGAAAATAAATGGAATAAAATACGCGCGGAGAAGCGCACTACCACATTCGAGCGCTCACACCGATAGTGCTTTCTCCGTCGCACACATACGACGAATGCACGTAAACGGAGAGAACTACACCCTCAAGCGCTCACACCGATGACGGGCGCTGAGTCCGACCCATGCCACGAAAGTACGTACAGCGAGGCCCACACTCCCACATGCAAGCGCTCACACCGACGAGCGTGAGTGTACGCATGGTGGAGGCGCTCCGCGCCGCCAGGCACCACTTCACGCGCGTATCGCTCACCGACGTACGTCCGCTCGTCGGGCGCGATTGATTGGCCCGCCTTTAAAAATTAAAAATAATTCAGGGGTTTAAATTATTTATTATTATTTTATTTTTCACGCAGAAAAAAGAGAGGAAGAAATTATAACATCTTTCACAAGAAACTGCAGTTTATTATTTTTCCTTACAATATACAGGTTTTTCTTACTCGCTATCACTGTGGTAGCTTGTTACATCAGAACAATATTGCGGGTGGTATTGCGTCAAGGGAAGATTCCATACAAATTCATTCTTTGATTCTTCATCAATTAAGCGCACCTGCTTTCGCGCCGATGATTAAATATGCGTGGTTTGCATCGATGTTAATTGAGGAAAGACCGCTGTTTTTAAATGTCAATCAAGTATGCTTTCCAATAACGCTGCTCAAAACTCCGTGCGCCTGCAAGGCCATAGCTTTTATACAATGTGCGCGTTGCTCTTTGGTCTTGTGTTTTGCTTGCTTTTACGACAAATACCACCCGCAATATTGTTCTGATGTAACAAGCGACCACAGTGACAGCGAGTAAGAAAAACCTGTATATTGTAATGAAAAATAATAAACTGCAGTTTCTTGTGAAAGATGTTATAATTTCTTCCTCTCTTTTTTTTCTGCGTGAAAAATAAAATAATAATAAATAATTAGACTGTTTTGCATCATCCATCGAATTCATTGATATTTTGTGAAAAAAAAAAGCCATCACGGGACTCGAACCCTGGACCTCGAGCGTCAGAGCCGGGAACATTGCCCACTGGACCACGCCCGCTGGTTCGACAAAAGTGCAACCGTACCGGTATGATAGCTACGAGCTGAACTTTCGAATGTTTTTTCTCGAAAATTAAAGAGCGTTGTATAAAATCCCTTTACTCAGGTACTCAGGGTAGGTCCCTCTACCACATATCTGAGACTTATCAAAATCCGTGAGTGACAGCGTGTAAGGTCCCCTTGTAAGCTTTTTGTCCGAAAACAGAAGGTAAATCGGATTTCATAGCGCTGCTAAGTGTTTAGTTGCGTACAGCGATCGCTTGCCTACAATCCAATGTCATTTAGGAAGGTGTAATGTGGCTTTTGGAGTCGCAATGCAGTGCAGAGTGAAAAAGTACATTTTGACCATTTCTCAAAATAGTGTTCCTGAGTCGGCACCCCCCTGGTCTTGAGCCGGCACCCCATTTTTTGCACTCGAATGCAGGAAAGAGCGCAGATTCTCTAAATTACGACAGGAAATGGATGAATTTAAACGATTTAGAACAATAAAACATGCATTTTTTGTCCAATTTTATATGGAAATATTTTGCGAGTACAATGTTGAAAATAAAAAAAATATGAATTTTGAATTGAATGAAAAAAAAAGTGATTGAAAAAGGGATGATCACTCGCTATCGTCGTCAGATTCGCAGTACGTGGGGCGTACTAAACTCTGTAGCGAACCCGAACGCAAGTGCGATCCACTTGTGGAGGGCTGCGAAGACTGGCGTTCTTGTCGTCGTATTTTATCTTTTGTGTCTTGCGTTTGAAATTGCGTCCCATGACTATAGAGCAAAAACACCGAAAATGCAAAAAAAAAATAACAGAAACAATACAAAAAAGCAACAAGATAAAAAGCAACTAGATGTACGTTAAAAACTATGGCCCAGGCAAAAAAAATTATCGGACCAAATATTTTTGATTTTTGATGAACTTTAAACTTTAACAATAAAAAAAAAAATTTCGTCCAAAAATGTTATAATAAATGAAAAAAATCGATTTTCAAAAAGTATGTCACGTTTGATTTTGCTCTAAATTTTTCTGAATTTTCTGTTGTTAGTGTGGACATACAGAAAAAATTGGCATCATGGGCCGCGAACTGGTTTAGAAGATACGGGCCGATTTGCATTTTTTTTTGTTGTTATTCATCTTATCTTTAGTTGTATCAGTCTGATTTGAATTAGTAGTGGACATAACTGAAAAATAACACGATAAGATGAAACTTCAAGCAGCTTCGGATAATGTAATTGACGATTTCGAAATTTATTGCATTTCTAACTTTTAAATACTAGGTAAGAAAAAACACAATATTTATGACAAGTGAACGTTTTTTATTACCCAGTATTAGCAAATCTTGTGAATTATTATATGAGGCATTCCACAGGTTTGCAGCAAGGTCAAAACCCTCACTATTTTTCAGAGTACTGCAATTTTTTTATTATCATAAGGTACCTACTAGGAGTGTCTGTGATTTTTTTCAGATTTTTTTTATGAGTCCTGCTCCAGATATCTCAATTTTTGAAAAATGAGAATCAGTTTTTAACTAGATGTACATTAAAAACTATGGCTCAGGCAAAAAAAATAATGGGACAAAATATTTTTGATTTTTAATGAACTTTGACTTTAACAATAAAACAATTTTTTTCGTACAAAAATTCTATAATAAATGAAAAAAATCGATTTTCAAAAAGTATGTCACGTTTGATTTTGCTCTAAATTTTTCTAAATTTTCTGTTGTTAGTGTAGACATACAGAAAAAAATTGGCAAGACAGGCCGCGAACTGGTATAGAAGATACAGGCTGATTTGCATTTTTTTTTCTTTTATATTGATATGAATTGGATGATTAATTGGGAGAAACTTTGAATTTCACATAAAAAAATATATCAAAGTTTTTTGTATAAGATTGATTTTTTCAAATTTCCCGCCCGAACGACGCGACACCGGCGGCAAGGTCGGAAGTAAACGTTCCCGTATTTCCTTGGCCGGTTTCGATGTTATGATTGTATGTGAAATTACATAACCTTTATAACGTATTTAAAAGTTAGAAATGCGATAAATTTCGAAATCGTCAATTACATTATCCGAAGCTGCTTGAAGTTTCATCTTATCATGTTATTTTTCAGTTATGTCCACTACTAATTCAAATCAGACTGATACAACTAAAGATAAGATGAATAACAACAAAAAAAAAATGCAAATCGGCCCGTATCTTTTAAACCAGTTCGCGGCCCATGATGCCAATTTTTTCTGTATGTCCACACTAACAACAGAAAATTCAGAAAAATTAAGACCAAAATCAAACGTGACATACTTTTTGAAAATCGATTTTTTTCATTTATTATATAAGTTTTTACGAATTTTTTTTTTTTTATTGTTAACGTCTAAAGTTCATTCAAAATCAAAAATATTTTGTCCGATAATTTTTTTTGCCTGGGCCATAGTTTTTAAGGTACATCTAGTTGAAAACTAATTTTCATTTTTCAAAAATTGAGATATCTAGAGCAGGACTCATAAAAAAAATCTGAAAAAAATCAACAGACACTCCTAGTAAGTACCTTATGATAATAAAAAAATTGCAGGACTCTGAAAAATAGTGAGGGTTTTGACCTTGCTGAAAACCTGTGGAATGCCTCATATATATATATATATATATATACACCCTGTATATATATATATATATATATATATATATATATATATATATATATATATATATATATATATATATATACAGGGTGTCACAAAAGTAACGGGACGGCTGAATATTTCCGCAGGTAAGACAATTTTCGAAAATGTTAAGGTCGTTCTTGAAGTAACTTTTCCCAAGGAATTCAATGGTGACCTTCCTTTTGACCTTGGAGATGTCCTCGAAGGTTATTTCAAGGTTAACTTTTGTTTTTCAAATGGGAAGCCCATTTTCTGACATCGGCAATCGATAGAGCGGGAAATTTTACGTACAGATATGTACTTAAGTCACCGGTTCCCTTTGACCTTGAAGGTCACTGCAGGGTTAATTAAACTTAAACACAGTATGGATACCTCGGACAAGAATAGAAGCTTCTTAAATTCTATCGTTAAGACCAAAGTTATCAATTTTAACAAGGCGCATCTAGTGGTGACCTCGATCGTGACCTTGACCATGACCTTCAAGGTGATTTCAAAGTCAACTTTTTTTTTAAAATGAAAACTCCCTTTTTGACATCCGCGATCGATAGAACGAGAAATTCGACGTACAGATATGTACTCAAGTTATCGGTCGAATTGGACCTTGAAGGTCACTGTAGGGTTAATTAAGAAGCTTCTATTCTTGTCCGAGGTATCCATACTGTGTTTAAGTTTAATTAACCCTGCAGTGACCTTCAAGGTCAAAGGGGACCGGTGACTTAAGTACATATCTGTACGTAAAATTTTCCGCTCTATCGACTGCCGATGTCAAAAAAGGGGGTTCCCATTTGAAAAACAAAAGTTGACCTTGAAATAACCTTGAAGGACATCGCCAAGATCAAAATGAAGGTGACCATTGAATTCCTTGGGAAAAGTTACTTTAAGAACAACCTTAACATTTTGGGAAATTGTCTTACCTGCGGAAATATTCAGCCGTCCCGTTACTTTTTTGACACCCTGTATACACCCTTGGCCAAAAGTTTGGGGCACCCTGCAATTTTTCTTTCCGGACAAAAAATTGAATATCTCGGCCAAAAAAAAATCGGAAACCAATTTACCAAACCGGGTTTTGAAGAGAGTAAATACTGAGGAGATTGCAATACTGCATTGATTCCAATGGCAATCACTTTGAACATCTACTGTGAATAAAGGTAATTTCACATAAAAATAAAGTTCATGTCACTTTTTGATCTTAAATGACCTTGAACGACCTTGACCCCTAAATATTTTTTATGCAGTTTTCGATGCTCTACAAGATAGTTGAAAAAAAATGTACCGGCCCATTTAAAAAAGTGGAGGTGACCTTTACTGTGCGACAGCGCCTCCACTGAGATAAAAAAAAAAGGTCGTATTTGATGACCCCTTTCGTACGGTACAACTTTTGTTTCAAACATTTTTTTGTGACGTCGATAATTACAGAGATATTCAAGGTGGCAACAGTTAGTGCCTCACCCTGTATATCGGGGAGAGTGGTCCTGAGTCGGCACTGCGGGTTGAGCCGGCACCATGGTGTTCCTCAGAGATGGCGTGCGTGTCGGCTCAATTATTTTGTCGTATGACATGTTGGTAAACACTGACGTAAATTATGCTTACAATTGTCAGTTTAGATTGTTCTGCGCAGCGTGAGCGCGTTTATATTTTTCGTTTGTGACATAATTTTATTTTCGTCATTCATTCTGAAGCAGCTACAGGTATGTAAATATTTCAAAAATTTGAAATGAGTGAGTGCATTGGTTTCTTTATTCAATGTTCTAATGGATTGGTTTTGTCGATTTTCCATTCGGATTTGTTCGCGTGCGTAATCACGTGAAACGGATAGAAAGTCGTAGTGGTCTTGAGTCGGCACCAAACAGGTGGCCCTGAGTCGGCACCAATTTCTTTTATCTTGTTGCTTTTTTGTATTGTTTCTGTTATTTTTTTTTTTTTTTTGCATTTTCGGTGTTTTTGCTCTATAGTCATGGGACGCAATTTCAAACGCAAGACACAAAAGATAAAATACGACGATAAGAACGCAGTCTTCGCAGCCCTCCACAAGTGGATTGCACTTGCGTTCGCGTTCGCTACAGAGTTCAGAACGCCCCACGTACTGCGAATCTGACGACGATAGCTAGTGATCATCCCTTTCTCGATTATTTTTTTTTTCATTTAATTCAAAATTCATATTTTTTTATTTTCAACATTGTACTCGAAAAATGTTTCCATATAAAATTGGACAAAAAATGCATGTTTTATTCTTCTAAATCGTTCAAATTCGTCCATTTCCTGTCGTAATTTAGAGAATCTGCGTTTTTTCCTGCATTCGAGCGAAAAAAATGGGGTGCCGGCTCAAGACCAGGGGGGTGCCGACTCAGGAACACTATTTTGAGAAATGGTCAAGATGTACTTTTTCACTCCGTACTGCATTGCGACTCCAAAAGCCAGACTACACCTTCCTAAATGACATTGAATTGTAGGCAAGCGATCGCTATACGCAACTAAACGCTTGGTAGCGCTATGAAATCCGATTTACCTTCTGTTTTCGGACAAAAAGCGTAGTGGGCCGACTCAGGACCACTCTCCCCTAATATAATATAATAATATACATAATAATTATATATAATATATAAATATATTAAATATTTAAAAGAGAACGAGAATATGTGTAAATTTTGTCGACAAATAAATAGTGTTTGAAACGAGAAGTGTTGGTAAGTGAGAGCGAGAAGTCAGAGTATGACGAAAATTGAAGATAATACGAAAAGGAAAGTTATAAGTTAGATTGTAAGAGTGCGATGTTTAACGGTGTAAAAGCTTTGTAAAATGCCGAAAAGGCGATGCACATAAAACTTCTTACTAGTACTACTATTAATTTTATAAAATGTATAAAATGTATATTTTATAAAATATATATTTTTTATTTCGCTCTAAAATTTTATTTAACGAAGTGTGAAATAAAATTGTATAGAATGTATATTTTATAAAATATGTATTTACTGTTGTGCCCTTGGATACGTGGTGACTCGTAGGGCATGAGTGTTGCCCTTGAATTGACTGACACCATGGGTTGTCTGTTGTTAGAGGACGAGTGGTTTTATGGGATCTTTCCCAATCAGAGTAAATCTCCAACTCGGGATTTATATGAACTTCAACAATTATATTTTATTTAAAAACTAGGCAACGAAATTACAATGCTTTTGGTTTGCCTTGAGACCGACCGCTTCGGCTTCTGGCCGAAGACTGACTTTTACCTTTCGGTTCCTCTAATTGTTAGCTCGGTTGTTGGCGATCAATCGTTCTAGAACGTTCGAATCGTATGATGTCGATTCAGCGATGGGTATCGCCAAAGTCGCCTCTGGAGGTGCTTCACCCACCAAAACTACTGTCGTTGCACAGGGGCCTACGGCTTCTCGATTTCGCAAATCGAATATGCTCGTTACTACGTGCCTCAAATTATGCGCTTAATTTCGGGGGCACAACGTTACCGAGTGAAATAAAATATTTATTTTATTTCACTCTTTACTATAATTGACGTTTTACGCACGCGAAGTGTGCCCCCTATTTTAACCCCTCGTAAAATAAAATTTCGTACAATACTCTACCAAAAACTTTTTCTAACGAGTTTGTGTTTGCAGAACGAGCCGAAGGCGAGGGTTGAAATCACACGAGTTTCGCTTGAGATTCGCTAAAAAGAATAAAATGCCAATATGGAATTCGAGATTCCGCACGAGATTCACTGGAGAGAATAACACGCCAATATGGAATGATCATGCATCGTAAACAGGTAAGGAAATAATACATTATGATACGAGTACGAAAAAAACTTTTTCTAACGAGTGTAAATGTGCATTACGAGCCGAAGGTGAGTGTTGCAATCACACGAGATTAGATAAACAAAATTTGTCGAGTATTGTACGAAATTTTATTTTATGAAATGTGAAATTGGGGGTTTTACGCACGCTTCCCATGCGTAAAATGTCTATTATCGTACCGAGTCAAACAAAATTCTTTGCTCAATACAAATTTGAAACTATAGTTTCTTTCTATAGTTTCTTCAAACATATTTGAATTTCACTTCTCTGTGGACTAGCGCTAATAGAAAAAAGGATTTTTTCCCTTTCAAAATGAAATGAAATCCCTTTAAAAACTTTGAAAAAGTAAGACAAGAACGCCAAGTAATAAAAAATCCCGCCGAAAACATTATCGCTTGTGTGGTCATATAAAAAATTCTGCTTTATCTCAATTTTTTTTCTTGTTTTAAACACTGGTTTTATTATATTTTTTCAATTGAAATGTAAAAAAAAGTAAAATAACTTTTTATCCAGCCAATAACAGCCAAGCTAGTTTACTACAGATGTTATAAACTAAATTGTTAAACCTTAGAAATAATATTTTTATAAATATTTTATTTTTATTTTAAAAAATCACATTACTATTATTACAAAAAATTGGTATCAGGATTATATAAAAGTACAACGTATGTACCACACAAGTACACTGGAAATAGTATGCAACGACTTGGCCTGCATGGTTAAGAAAAAAAGCTCGACAAAGGATTACGTCTTCTCAATCACTGAACTCGCAGGTTAAAAATATATAAATTACCACAATTTATTATACAAGTGGAAATCAAATTCATGATTCTGCGATGTGCCGATCATGCATTTGTCAATGCTATGCCTCTACTAGACCAAATGGTACTTGAAATCTTATTTTATTTGCATGATTTAAAAAGTTATATGAAAGTATAAACTTTCTACTCTATCGCACAACGATTACACATTGCATGATATATTTTTCATCCTATAGACTTTGGTGTAATGGTTACAGTATCCATCTCTAAGCTACAGCATCGGCAGAGGAAGATTCGAATTAAGGTGCCGGCATCGTGTTAGTGGAAAAAGAAATATCTCGGTATTGCTCTGGTCACCTATGGCACTATAGTTGATAATTTGTCGGAAGACAGTCGAATATTTTTCAGCAGTGGATATAAAGTAACTCCGAAATGGTGACCCGAATTAAGTGGACTGACGTATCTACCGATAACACTATACATCAATGTAACCCTGTCCGAATCACACTAGCGCAAGAGACAGTAGATCCCATTACTAATAACCCTGGTAGTTGATGCGACATTGTAATTTTGAATTATACATATGCATATATATATATATATATATATACACATATATAATTCAAAATTACAATGTATCAACTGCCTCAAACAATAGGGTTGGGGCTCGTAAAAAAGGGAAGACCCTGTACGGCTGGAACAAACCAATACAATTTTTTTTTAAAAAGAATAGCTTGAACAAATAAATAAAAAGATGAAAAAAAAATATATACATATATACATTCTAACTAATGTTATGAATCTGACTTTCTGTTTGTCTGTGTGTTGCTCAATCACGCCAAAACGGCTTGAACGATTTCAATGAAATTTATCACCTAGATAGCTTATGGCCTGGGTTAAGACATAGGATAATTTTCATTCTAATATCTAATATTTTTCTAATTATAATATTATATACTCAAGTCTAATGTAATGATGAAATTGAAATTCTTATATAATCAATGAAATTTAAAATGTAGATAGCTTAAGGGGAGATATACACCTAGATGGTCGAAAAAATCGATTTTTTTTTGCATTTTCTTGAAGTTTGAGGTCTCCAGAATATCTGGTGAAAACGGCAAGTTAATATTTTGATAAATAAGCCAGTTACAGCCGAGAAAGTGAAACGTGTTTTGCGGCGCCGAGCCGACAGGCAGGTAGCGGCAAGCGACCCTTCGAACAAAGCGTGTCTAGACCTATTTCAAAAGCGAATGGGAGCCCGTCTTGGCGGATGCAAGAAAAACAATCCTGGAATCAGCGGCAAAAACAAATTGACGGCAAAGCTTATAGACAAACTGAGCATTTACTATGGTTTAGCTGTTCGCAGAAACTGTAACTCCAAGGATGACATGAAAAAAGCGATATGGGCAACATTCTACCATTACGGCTCAACAGACAGGAAGCCTCAACATCATTTCTGTCCCGAAGGCCCCGAATCGTGGTGCAAGTGGCAACAAGCGAAAGCTAAAAAAGAACTGAAAAATTTCCGTCACAATTATTCTGCATTGCCAAAAATGATGTTAGATGTCATCAAACCAATATACGAAGACATCAGCAATGACAAATTGTTAGAACGCTGTGTTGGCGGATATACCCAAAACTGCAATGAGAGCTTCAACCAACTTATTTGGAAGATAGCTCAAAAAACGATGAACAGCGGGGCCAAAATCGTTAACATTGCTGTATTTCTTGCAGCATGCACGTTCAACAATGGTGTCACCTCATTATTGGAAGTTATGAACGTGTTAGGAATATCGGTTGGATCAGAAGCGCACTTGTACGCTGCGCAAGAAGACGAAACTCGCATAGCGAAAGCCGAGCTGCAAGCCCAAGAACAGGCAAAAGAAGGTCGAATACGGCGCCGACAACAAAATTTAAAAGCTATGAACATTCCGTCGACCGTAGAAAACCTACACTATGGGCCTGGTATCGATGAGTCCATGTAAGTTGACAAATTTCATGATTTATTCATTCCCAAATTTTCAAACGCGTTTTTCTCAAAACCACGTTTTTCAAATCGGTACCCAAAATTTCTCGAAAACCAATGAACCGATTGCCTTGAGGTTTTTTGTGGTTATTCTATACACCATTATCTAGTACTTGTCATAGGATTTTTTTTCGGTTACTTAGTTTTTGTTTTATAGGCAAAATAATAACTCATTTTTGGCCCAAAAATCACTATTTATGTTCAAACGTCCGCCATTTTGTCATAGATCGATATTTTCAAAATCGGCTATGACAAGTACTAGATTATAGTATCTAATTTAATAATCTTTTTGGTTTTTTTTTTCAGATGATTTTTGAAGAAACGCCAGTGGGTACCATATACGCAGATTTTTTTACGACGCTCCAAGGATCATACAATATCCTTGTATATTTTTTATATTTTTAAATAAAGAAAATTAAACATATTTTTGAATGTATATACTTTTAGATAATTAAAACCCCAATCCGAAATTTCAAATAGTTTTCCTTGAAAAAATTGACAAAAATGACCTTTTTTCCGGCTCCTAGGTGGATATCTCCCCTTAAGACACATAGGATACTTTATTCTAATTCTATTATCTAATATTTTTCTAATCTGTATGCCTGATGTTTGTTCCACTATCACGCCTAAACGGCTAACCAATTCGGATTAAATTAGCCACACATGTAGAGAGTTACTTGAAATAATACATAGACCATGAAAAATGCATCTAATATTTTTCTAATTGTAATATTCGACTCGAATCTAATTCAATTATGAAATTATCAGTGTTATATAATTCGTATTATAAGATCCAAATCAAATCTAATTAAAATAGATGATAATATAATATCAAATCTAATATAAATATAATATCTAATATTTTTCCAATTATAGCATTCGTTTCAAATCTAATGTAATTATTAAATTCAACTTCTTGTAGAATACAACCAATCAAATATAATTTAAATTTGATAAAATCTAACGTCTAATATTTTTCTCACTATAATATTTAAAAAATCTAATGATCAAATTATAAATCTCATAGAATACGAACGACTAAAATATAATCAAAATCGAATACAATCTAATACAATATCACATAATTTACTAATATCAAATATAGCATCTAATACTTTTCTAGTTATAATATTTAAATCAAATATAATCTAATGATGAAATTATAATTCTTATTATAGAATACAAACGTCGAAAAACTAATTAAAATTTAATGTAATCTAATGTCATATCAAATATAACATGTAATATTTTTCTAATTATAATATTCACATAAAATATAATCTAACGATGAAATTCGAATTATTATAGAATACAAACGAATAAAATCTAATGAAAATTGAATATCTACGCGGGCGAAGCCGCGGGCGGAAGCTAGTATATATATATATATATATATATATATATATATATACATGTTGTCGCAAAACTTATTTTTGCGGTGGACGAAAATCTGTGGAAAATTCTGTATCTTTGCGAGCTTTTTTTCTTAACCATGCACGCCAAGTCGTTGCACATCATTTCAAGTGTACTTGTGTGGTACATACGTTGTAGTTTTCTATAATGCTGATACTAATTTTTTGTAATAATAGTAATATGATTTTTTAAATTAATATAAAATATTTAGATAAATATTATTCCTAGGGTGTAACAATTTAGTTTACAACATCTCTAGTAAACTTGCTTGGCTGTTATTGGCTGGATAAAAAGTTATTCCACTTTTTTTTTACATTTCAATTGAAAAAATATTATATAATGAAAACAGTGTTTAAATGAGAAAAAAATTAGATAAAGCAGAATTTTTTATATGGCAACACAAGCGATAATGTTTTCGGCGGGATTTTTTATTACTTGGCGTTCTTTTTTTTACTTTTTCAAAGTTTTTAAAGGGATGTTTATATACATGTATTATAGTGCGTACTCGCCGTTTTCCATCGCCCGATCCCTCTGCATAGAGTCATCCGTCACACGTCAAATAATAACGCTTGATTTATCGATTTACAGTGATTTATATCTCGGTCCAGTCGTGCTGTCACCAAAAAAGGATAGAGGTATTGCCTCGTGTTATTCCACGTTGTATCAGAACTCCTATCAACTCGTACTATCCGGAAATGCAAACGGAACCCACTCTCAAACTATAGTTGTCCTCGATCCTTGACGTGGCCAAGTTTGATAGAACCCCGAAGGGTAGGGGAAAAACAAACAGGTAACACGTCAACCGCGAGATTATTGAGGATGATACAATGCACGAAGAAAAGTTACATTATGTGTGTAAATGGGAATCCGTTTAACGATAGATATCGCATTTTCCAGTTTATTAACATTTACATGCAGTATGTATAGGATACAAAAATTCTTCATCAGACTTTCTTCGTCATACCAGTTATGATTTTTCCTCATACATACTCTTAACTCAAGAGTCATCGAAAACCAACTTGCAAAGTAAATCACAGTTGCACCATTTATCAGAAAACAACCTCGCAAAAGATCCATTCAAGGTAATAAGATTCTGTCGGTTGCGCGATCCGGCTAAGCCAGCAGTTATAGTTCGGCACCAAATTCAGGTTACAGTGATATCAGATTTAATTAGATAACACTTCAGCTTAAGTTGATATAATAATTAATATAGCGAAAATAACTTCCAGTTATTCTCTCTGTTTATACAATATTACGAAGTCCCTATTATTAAGGTAGTAGTCTCGCGACAGTCACGTTGCAAAGTTTATTCTCTGGTCAATCGATGAAAGCCTTGGGATATTGCGAAATATAATATAATGTAGTTTTTACATATTATCGGGATGTAAAACCTTATAAAATAATGAGCAAAATGCTTAATATAATGTTGGGAGTTCTAAAAATAACAACTTTCCCCACATAATTTAAAGCTCACTTTTGTATCATACTACCCAGTCCGGCTACTCATACATAGACACTGCGTAAATGGACTGCATGTGCACTACACTACTGTAGTTTAGCGATCGCGGAGATCGTGGCAACGTCGCGAGCCCAGCGAATTTTTTTCGTGACATTTAGTGTAAACTGAAATGCAAAATTTGAACTGTGGCGAAAATAATGGAACAAGTGCGACATAAAGGCAAATTTGACAAACAAAAAACGATCACCAAAAATGAAAAAGCGGTCGATATTATAATCCGTAGAAGAAAAGAAAACGAAAAAAATGAGAATTCGGAAATTATGACCAACGAAAATTTGGGATATCGCATCGTGAATCTCAAGGAATTAGTGAATAATTTAAAATGCTGTAAGTGCAGTAGTCAATTCAATCTGCAGAAAACTGCAGACAAACGAAGTCTTGATCTGAATTCCATTTTTAATATCCTCTGCGAACAGTGCTCGGCGGTGTCTCAAGTGAGAACAAGTTCAACGGCGCAATACAATCCAAAATATTCGAATGTCAACACTAAAGCGTTGCCAGATCGCTCGCTCTAGTCTGTTCCAGCCGCATCGTTGCTACAGAATCGCTAGACATTGCACACTTTAAATCGCTATATCTCTGAAACTAGACGGTTAAAATTATTGATTTTTTTTTACAACCTTTGGCATATGTTGTTCTGTAATAGAGAATTTTTTTTATCTGCTGTAACGTTTCGGCGTTATGGCGTGAAATGTGAAATTTTCCACTGCTCCCCATAAGAACACGTGTGAAACTGTGCAATCTTTAATTGCCAATACCTCGAATGCGAAACGGCGAATCCTTTTAAAGTTTTGCACATAATCACTTTATAGTGTCTCGCCTTCGCGAGACTACTACCTTAAGATCTTGACGATTTTTGTTTACCTGGACGTGCCAAAATTTGTTGGGGAGTCCCCAGGTCCAACCACACCCTATAGGGATTTGATAGGAACACCGCATGTAGGGAGTCCATATTGGTATCCAAGTGTATTTCGTGCTATTTCCCGATGGGAGTGGTTTGAGAATTTTTTATAAAAAAATTTCAACCGAATTTTATTGAATGTCCCAAAAAAGAAATATCCTTCCGTGATACCGTGCACAAATTTGTTGGAGAGTCCAAAGATGCACCCACGTCTCCATAGGGATTTGTTAAGGACAACACATATAGGGAGTCCTCATTGGGATGACATTGGATCTGTAGTATTTCCCAATGAACGCCGTTTGAGAATTTTTACCAAGTTCGAATCGAATGTATGTGAAAAGTCACGAGAAACAAACTTTGCGTGTTGAAACACAACCTGCACGCTTCGCGAGGGTTTAAGCGTGTTGTGATATTATGTCAAAATGCAGTGAAATAAATAACAAATGATAATTACTATGTACTTTCAGTGATGTGATTCAAATGGATTTTTAATATATACTTTTTTAAGCGAATTGTATTTTTGCTTAGTAAGTTATTTTTTTAAGCTACTTTGTTCCATACTATCTGTATGAAACCAAGAACCTACACAGGGGTTACGCGTATCCCAGTCCTTCAAATCAACGCTGGTAACGAACTGCTTGTCGTAGCGTTTTTTCCTTGCGTTTGAATGGAAGTTTTTTTCCATTCAAACGCTGAACGACTGAAGAATGAAATCGGACATGCGAGAAAGACCTAATATGAATTTTCCGCCGTGTAAAATGCGATTGAACAAAGCAAGAAAAATAATTTGTCAATGCAACAAATAAATGATGTGGGGTTTAGGGTACCCATGTGTAGGGTTCCAGGGTTAAGATGAGATTTATACTTTTTGATGATCTACTCATTTTGTATATCTATGTATTTTGTTTCGAAAATTCAACGTACAGAATGCGATGGGACTTATCGTATCCGATTCTGTCCGATAAGGTAGGAATCCTTAAGGATTCAAATTGGATTCGTACATTGGATTCTAATGGGAAATCCCGATTAGAATCTAATGTACGAGCGTGACGTTTTAGTATAGGAATCCAATGCGATGGCCCATTGGATCCCTATCAGGAAGTGGGAACAAATATGGGAATTCAATTGGAACCCTACGACAATTTCTGCACTGGTATACGCCACTTTCTATATTTTATAGCTTTTTATCAGCCCCCCCCCCCCACGCCCCTAATGCCATCGTTTTTGCTGTACATAAGTTACTAAATGCTTAAAGGTTTATTTAAGTGTCATGTGACAATGGTTTAATGCTCGTCAGTGCACGCAGATCTTTAGTTTTCGATAATTTTGCCCGGTCACTACACTCCGCAAATCCTGAAGAAGGCCTTTGAATCTCGTTCAAATGCCTTGAAGCTTCATCGATTTTTTCCAAGATAACAAACACTATAAGTATCTCGAAAACGTTTTAAAAATGTGTCTTCAAGCCTCGCCACGTTGTGTTCAGATCATATAATAATTTGCATATTATGGGTTTCACGTTATCGGATAAAGTGAAAGAGCGTTGCAATTTATTGATATACAATAATCACATTACCAATTGACTGACCTTTCTATATAAAAAAAGCATCTGTGTTAATAAGCCATTTGCTTAAGCGTCATCATTGACAGATGGAAAAATTGTAAACGCTACATAAATATATAATGACAATGACATATTCAACCTTAGTTAGTATTATTTATTAAAAAATAAATGTTTCTCCAATCTATATATTATATATAAAAATGAATGTTTCTCTGTTTGTCCAGTATGCGTTCCTATACCATTCACCCGATTGCGATGAAACTTTGGTGAGTTGTTATGCGCATGGCCGCGAAGGTTTCTGTCACAGTATCATCAACGTACGATAGGTGCGCGCGAGTCGTTCGTCTTCTATGCGTTCGCGCATCCATCATCAGATTGAATTGAAAATTTGGTAGTTGTTGTTGGCACTTGCGCGAAAGTTTCTGATACAGTAACATCAACGTGCAATAGGTGGCGCGCAAATAGTATCGGATAATTTTTCGTCTTCCATGCGTTCGCGCGTCGTGCATCAGATTGAATTGAAACTTTAACAGTTGTTGTTGGCACTTGCGTGGAAGCATTTGACACAGTACCATCGACGTACAATAGTTGGCGCGGGAGTTGTATCGGATAATTGTTCGTCTTCTATGCGTTCGCGCATCGTTCATCAGATTGAGTTGAAACTTTTAATCATGCTTTAAAACTGATGCCAAACGTCATAGAAGCGACAGTTCTGAATGGCAAGTGAAAAGGAGAAGATATGCTGATTCCACGTATTCCCATCATTTCTACCGACATGCATTTGATTTCAAACGACTGTAATTCCCCGTTTACCTTGCATTCTGAAATGTGACGGCTTTGTATATGTGTACCGACTTCAAACAAATTAAAAAAAATTGAAAGAGGTATTGCAACGCATGCCGGGCATTAGCTAGTTACTTAAAAAATTGAATTGAGTTTGAAACCCAATACAATGAAAACCATGAAGAAATTTACGAAAAGCATATTGTGCGGCTGACTGGGCCCATATAAGGCCACAGGCCCATAATGTGAGTGCGGGCCCACCCCTGAATTATTCCAAGGTATTTTTACAACTTTAATTGGAAACACCGTTTTAATATTTGGCATTTACAATTTTTTAATTTAGGAAAATGATATTCCCGTAATAGAAACCTTCATCAAACGCAGGGTCGTAGCTAGTAGCAGCAGACTTTCGTCGTTTCCAATCGAGTATATTTGAATCTACAGCATAATAGATCCCACCATAGAACTCTGCGCGTATTTCGACATTTTCGCATTTTTAGTTCCAGATTTTCAGTTTTCATACAAATCATTTGTTTATTGATATCCTATAAATTTTGTAATATGGAATGACATTTATTTGATTCTAACTGTCGAATCCATTTTTTAGATTTTGAATTGATTTATTTTTGTAGTTTTGGGGTCCTCTTGAATCAAACGTTAGCAGCTCAACTTCGAACACGGTACGCCTTGTTCGAGTGAGCGTCGCTCTCGAACTGAAATGTCAGAGCGCGTCAGGTATAAGTGGCAGGACCTCTCTGGTCTGAAATTTACCAAAAAAAAAAATTAATTCCTTCAAATTCTCGGAAATGCAACTTTGTTTTTGGACTTTTTACCAGCGATTCAGAATTTGGCTGCGCTCTGCAACGAAGGAATAAGAGAGTGCGAGATGGCCCTACCCGATTCCGGTTGACTTAACTAAACTCGGTCAGGCATGAGGGAATGGTGAAACTTCGATTTTACGAGAGCGTCCGTGAACGATTAATCGAGTGATCTTAATTTGGTCGAAAGTTTCGCATACAGGAATACCACGGGCAAGCACACGTATATGTGTGCGCGAGCAGGACAGGATTGAAAACAGACGAAAAATTCTTCATAGGGGATGTTTTAGTTTCGAATGAGATATTCGAGGTAGAGAAGGGGGACAGGGAAATCGACAGGAAGGTTTCAGAGTCTTAGATTGATTCTTATTCCATATGTACTTGATGGAAACAGGTATCTTTTCATTACAAAATGCCGATTTGTACAACGTCCACAAATATGATTTTATTTTTCCACACTGAAAAAATCCATCCACAAATTAATTTTAATTGTGGTTTTAATGTCCCATTGGTCGATAAAAAATACTTTGAAGTTTAACGGTAACGCTCATTTCTTTATCGCAAAATAACAAGCTGATGGAGAGAAATGCAAATTCAACGAAGAATAGGAAACAAAAGTTTCGTAGACAATGGAACCACTTATCAAGATTTGAATTACAGCAATTATATTTGAAATAGCCGAAGTTAAGACGC